>JBCEWC010022133.1:0-10158 GCA_038996855.1 Solanum aculeatissimum | reverse complement strand
ATGGGAATTGAATTAATGCTATATAGGAAATAAAATATGTCCTTGGAAAAATGGGTCCAACACTTAGAAAAAAAAATAAGGCTTATGAACAGTAAATTTGCTCTCTTGAAATTGCATTTCCTACATGGTTGGATTTTATGAAAATGGGTATAACATCTTCGTCTGAACTCCAAATGAGGTAAAATGATGTGCGTTGGGTAGCTAACTCAAAGGGCTTTCCATGGATATGTTATGGGTCACCCAATTATTTTTGTGCTAAGAGATATGACCCTCCAAAGTAGACCATCGAAAAAGGCTTCACTTGGAAATTTCGGATTTTGATATGATTGCTCTAAAATTTGGGTTAGACCCATTTCCCACTCAATTTGACCCCCTAAGCAAGAATATAAAGTCAGATTGTTGAAAAACAAAACGAATTTTTAGATATAGCTAAAATAAGTTTCCGGTAACTTCTGAAGCACATTTTCAGGAACTTTTTGGGTCGTTTCAGATCTAATAAGATCTCAAGACTAACTTCAAATTTCATATCAAGATATGGTGTAACAAAACAAAAGTTTTCTCCTAAATTCAATAAGTCATAAATATCAAAGTAAAAGACCCATAACATATCGATAACCACATTAGGTAAATCCTCCAAATCCTATTGAGACTGAAGAGAATAGAATTTATTTTGGTGGTGACCACCACCAGAACTAGATAAAGTATTCTGCTAAATTGGGCATCCCGTTGTAGTATCTTGACCCTGTGGACAAACATCTTTACCCTTTCAAGTAGCAAAAGGGAAATCTGCGATCTTGTCACCAGTTTTTCCCCAACTAAAACAAGTATTGGTACCCATCAAGCACTTCCTCTAATGCCTCTTGCCACACCTTTAGCATGTAGGAATAGAAGACCCACTAGCACCACCTCATTGAGACTTAGGGTTAGACACCCATCCTTATTGAATTTTTTTCCTGAAGCATGGAAAGAACCTTTAACAAAAAACTTTTGATGATTTTGAGAATGTCCACTATCACTGGGCCTTTAGTGAGAAACCCACCACCATCCACTTGAGCCCTCTTGGACTCTCTAGCTCTTTTCTTAAGCTTCTCCTCGTCAATTTGTTCGGCATGGATCAATCTAGAAATGTCCATCTCCTTAATAAGTGTTCCAATCCTACATCCTTTAATAGTTAAATCCAAAACTTCCAAATGAACTTGCTCATACGAGCTCGAGAGTAGGTCACTAATGTCGAAGCATAGTTAGATAACCGAGTGAATTTCAAGGTGAACTCCCTCACATTCATGATACCTCATTTCAAATTGATAAATTCAACCATATTTTCCTCCTTCAACCTTAGTGGAAAGAAGCAACCAAGGAAATTAACTTTGAATTTCTCCCAATATAAGGGGCCTTTATTAACCTTGTCCACCTTCTATTGGTTAAACCAAACTTGAAAAACACTTTTGCATTGATATGCCGCCAACTCTACCTATTTCATATCCACAATCTTTCTAATCTCATCAATAAACTCTTATGGATTTTCATCCACGTTATATCCGTAGAATTCCAAAGGATTCACTCTTGTGAAACCCCGAACCTCATTGCCACCGTCCCATATTTGGAGGAACTACCACCCCTTGATTCACTTGAGTTGTCATGGCTTGGGCAAGCATTTGAATAGAGGTCAAAATTCGGCATTAGTAACTTGCTCAGCCAATAGATCAATAGTGACTTGAGGTTTTTATTCCTTATCAACATTCACTTCCCTTTGAACTAGAGTTGGTTTTGGAGGCATCATTCTAAAATCGCAAAGGACAAGCATTAGAGGGAAATGAGATATTTCCTAAATGCCTTGTAGCTTCTCATTCACAAATGTGGTGCATTTCACTCCCATAAACAAGACTCTACTCGACGCGACTCTCAAAAGCCCTAGGACACCTTAAACCTTGTGCTTTGATCCATATTTATCACGATCCAAGCTAGGCCCTAGACGTGACACGATGATTAAGGCCTAGCTTGGGTCGTGACAATAGTGATAGGCCTTTTTGTGAATGAGTTAGCTACAAGGATATCTATGGATGAGTCTAACAAAATTTTTTTTTCCGGAACTAAAATTGTTGATAGTGTAATTTGAGGCATTCCAATTGCACAATTGTCATAGTGATGATGATGAGTACTTTGCACTAGTGTTTTATAAGACAATGATGTTTCACATGCCTTGAGAATTTCAAATGCTCTAGTGTTGGACAGGTTAGATAGTTCTCTAGAAGTTAGAATCTTAGATGTTTTTGTTTATGAATCAAAGTCTAAGAATGTGATACAATTTGGAATCATAGAAGACTTGATCTTTACAAAAAAATTTAGATAGTTTCAGCATCTAGCATTAAAGAAGAGAATAAAGCTAGAATTGACACTTCTCGAAATTTCATAACCGAGGGGGTGAGGCCAATGATACTTTAGAAGGAGGAGAAGTTGTGTATCCTAGGTTGCATGCAGAGAATCAGGAGAAGTTGTGTATCAAGTAGCATGCAAAGAATCTACTTTGTTGGAACAAGATTTGGACTATATTGAAAAGAGGCAAAAAGTGCACATTCATCACGTTATATTAAACCTTCTAATACTATGTATAGCAACCCTAGAGAGGAATAGTATGAAAATTTGAAATTCATGAATGGAACTCGAAAAACAGCATTATCTCACTCCCAGTAACTTCTAAGGACAGCCAGAAATCAAAAAGTAAGGAAGACGATATTTATCAAGGAAGTAAATGATGCCAGGAGACAGTTCAACTAAAATTGAATCTTATCACAAATCTATCAAGGATAGTGAAGTTCAGAGCTTGAATGATAGGTCATAAATGCAGAATGTTTCTAACAGCTTTGAGCATTCTCTCTTTATTACTTACATTTTGATTATTTTGTTTGGGTTCAAGTTTTTTTGAATTGTGTTAATATTTTATGTCATCTATTTATCAATCATTTGGTGGTGATGTCTAATTTGTAGGTGTTTGAGTGAATAAACTTAATATCTATATTTGATCATCTCTTTCGCTATATACACAACTTAAATAAATTGTTTGTATGCGATTTGTGGAAATATAACCGAATAATTTTGGGTAAATTACGTAACTTGGCAAAGATGTGATATATATTTATAATATACCATTATGGTTTGAAAAAATTACAACTTATAGCTATAGTTAGGATTTTATTACTATTTTCTCTCTTCTCTCTTCCTCTCTCTCACCTCTCTCCCCTCTCTCTCTCTCTGCAATCTTGCTTGCCTCCCTCCTCTCTCCTTTCTCTGCAAAACTCTGCCTTGCCTCCCTCCTCACACTACTTATCCTATCTCTCTCTCTCCTCTTTCTACGCCTCTCTCTCAATACATATACAAATTATATACAAATTATAATAATTAATTATATAAATACAAATTAAGTGCTCATACAAATTATAAATGTCAATTATACAAATTCTCTTCAGTGATACAAAATGTTAATACATGTGTAATTGGATACAAATTATGTTCTTTGATACAAATTGTATTTGGATACAAATTGCATTCGTTGATTCAATTATACAAATCCTCTTCAATGATACAAATATAGTTGGATACAAATTGTATTCATTGACACAAACTGTATTTGGATACAAATTGTATTCGAATACAAATTGTATTTTTTTATTTAATTTATTCATTGATACAAATTATTTTCGGATACAAATTGTATTTGCTATTACTTTTGTTTTCATTGATACATATGCATATTTTACATATATACCATTATCCAATAGATATACAAATATAATTATTGATACATATATATATACTAGTTACATATATACAATAATTATCTAGCAAATATACAAATACAATTCACATCTCTCTTCTCTCTGCCCTTTCTCTCTTGCTCGCTCTCTCGCCCCTCTCCTCCCTTTATGTAGCTACGAATAGTAATTTTAGCTAATTATAACCATTTTTGCCTCATTATATTTGAGGTGTTTGTTTTTTCTGAGAAAATTCATAAGTGGTGAGCGAAGATTGACAATTCAAGGGGAAAATATGTTGGATTTCACTAAGCTGTGGGTGAAGGGATTTTATGTTTCAACGATCTAAAATTATTTTCAATGTAATTAGTTAGATTATAACATCCAATTAGAAAACAACATACATTCGTCCTTTGATCAATCTTCAACTCTATTTTCACTTCCACCCGCATTAAGAGGATTGTTTTTATTTTTATTTTTATTTTTATTTTGGTTGACATCATTACTAGAGGGTGACTAATTTTAACTCGGACCAAATTAGGGAATAATGAATTGCCAGTGAAATTAAGTTGTTTGATATCAAGGTATGGTTTGGTAGCTAGTTAAAGTTATTAAGATATTATTAAAGTCATTCGGATATTAATAACATAGAGGTAAATTATGAAGGAACCAGTATATTATTTAATACAAAATATTAATTATGTAAAGATAAGTTATTCGTGTATCAATTATTCATGTATTATTTATTTTATCTTCAATCCTACATAAGATAATACATAGATTCTCGTATTTTTACATTATCAATCAAACATCGTATTAAATTTTATACATGAATTAACTTATTTCTTATCTACCTATCAAACATCAAATAACTTGTAAAAAAATTATTACATGAATTCCTTATTCATTTGCAGCTACCAAATGCCCTCTAGCAGTTTAGAGGTGAATCTTCCTCCCAAGTTGCAAATACAAAAACAACACTATCAAAAGAATCAGAAAGGTTTTTACTTGTATATCATGATCCTAACCATCATCTCGTAGAATATTGCCATTCAGTTCAACTTGGCTGATATTTACATCGTTTTGGCACTTCTTATAATGGGGAACTAAGACAACGGTCCTTACATTCCTCGTTGGAAAAAGAAACTATCAAAAGCTGTCATAGACCTATCCATCCTTTTGGACACATGAAGTGAACAGGAAAAGAAACCACCAAAAAATACAAAAGCAATACAAGACAAAATCAATCTAAGTGGAATCATCAAACTTTACTCTCTCCCCAGTAGAAAATACATTCCAGAAGACAGCGGCCGAGAAATACAAGAATGCTGTAAGCACCAAAAATCCCTTGAAAGATCCCACCAGTTCAACAAAGAATCCAGCACCAACAGTTCCAATTATCGCAGCAAAAGTACCAGCAGTGTTCGAAATACCTATACAGCAAGAAAAAGTAATCCGGTGAGCTGAAACAGCATTAATAATATGCATACACTCATTGTCTAGTCCATAATTGAGAAGCTAACTTAGCATGCAATTTTCTATCACACAAATTGCTTTCATAGGAAAGCATGCATTTAAGAACACATCAAAACCCAAAATGTTATACGAACACCAGTGCAATACAACACAAACTAGGCCAACTTACTTTCAAATAATACTCTAAATAGCATATCAGCACTCTGACCTATACCATGAGGTAGAGTTCTAATAAATTCAGTAATACATTATCTCAAACACCTAAAGTCAAGCCCAAAGAGAGTCTCTAACCTCCACTGTTCACATCTTCAAAACAATGGTAGCTTTTCTTCTCATTGGTCTTCCTAACTATTTGGAAGAAAGGGTTGCCAAACTATTGGCACTTGAATTACTAAAAAAGTATAAACTAACATAAAAATTGTTGTGATTTCCTTATATAGACCTGCGTAATCTTCCCCTCAGGAGCTAAATGTTGTGATTTCCTTGTATAGACTTTGACACTTCTCCCCAATGAGCTAACTTTAGGAGTTGGAGTTAGGCCCAATTCATTTTTTCAATTGGTATCAAAGCATGACTCAGAAATCCTTATTGTTGTGTCTCAATTTTGGGCCAATGTCATGCTATCCACACTCCAGTTACAGTCCTGGGAGTAGGGAAGTGTCATGTTCCACATTGATTAAGGAAATGGGTATGACCTGGACTTGGGCAATTCTCCTTCATGAGCTAATTTTTGGGTTAAGTTAGGCCCAAGATCAATTTCTACGTAAAAAAGAATTTAAGGAATGAAGAGATCAAATGGCCCAAGGAAAGCAAAAGTATTACTTGTAAACGATGTCTTCCTTTTATGTCTTTGTGAAATGTATATTGTGTATCTAAACTCTAAAATTTGAATGCTTCACTCTGATTTTCCAATGTCTAAAGTATGTAGTAGATGCAATCAATAGTTCAACAATGACTTACATTGCACCACCGAGTGTGTGTTAATTTCCATATAGGTGCAGTTCCACCACCACACCACACCCAACTATAGATAGAAGGCTCCCAAAAATTATTTGTACATGAAGAAAACAGAAGGGAAAAAACAAGGAAAGTAACAAAGCAAAAGGAAATAAAAAATTATGGTATATATGGTGGTTTTAGAAGAGATTTTTATGAGGGTGCAAAAAGGGTGCCTTCAACATAAGTATTTTTTTAGAGGGGTTGGGCCATTGTGCTTTCCCTGATAAAATAGATTGACAATGACCTGGGTAATTGAAATATAGGCTAAGTTGCTCGGACTCTTCAATTTCACCGCACCACACGTGTTGATACGACGTGGGTGTGTGGAATCCATACCAATTATAGTCAATGATTTTGGGCACTTTGACCAAAATCGGTAGAGAAACCCCAAACGCATACAATAAAGTCTAAGTCAGGAACGAATGAGTTATGGGCCAGGGAATCGAGCATCGGCCCTCTTAGATCAGGTAGGAGCAAGAGTGGGTAAGTTAGTATTGAACAGGTGAAGAAAAGGTGGATGTTCTTATTTGAACATCTTGTTTGGACTTTGGACGACTAGATATATTTCTTAATTTATCAGTTTCGATATTGATAGGAATTGACTGAAACTTTAGCATGGGTTCATGAAAGCATAACTTTGGCCAATTTGACATGCTGGAGAGATAAATCAGTGGTCGGATCCATTGTACAAGCAAGATTGGTTGTATTAGCTCATTTACTATAGGTTATATATTCACTTACGAGGCTTTCTTGATTGCCTCTTTGTCGGGCAAACAAAAGTTATGGTGAAATCATAATTTAGGCTTTTTTTTTTTTTACTTTAAAAGATATTTATTTAAAAATTCAGGAACTAGAAGTGGCTTTCAAGATATTAACAGGTCAATATCACTACCGGATGTGCAATGAACTCGAGAACTCTATCATGACCTCGATATCATTAGAAATAGCCATGCTACACAATAAAGCCAGTAAGGAGATGCAACTATACTTGAAAATAATTCCAGATTCAAACATGCTCTAATAAATTGGTACATTCCTTTCTTTCCAAATAGTCCACCATAATTTAGGCACATACTTATAACTTTATTTTTAGATATTTGAATTATTTTAACCGAATCCCCACACCTATATCCATACTTGAATCCGTACTCCTGGTCTTAAAATTTAGATCATGAACAATCTGATTTCTAGATTTACACCCGCATCTGAGTCCGAGCAAGGGGAAAACAAGGAAAGAAATTAAGGAAGAAAGTCGTAGAAAATCATATCATGGCGGTTTTAGAATGAATTTACTATGATGAAGGTACAAAAAGGGTGCTTCAGCAGGAGTGATTTATAGAGGGGTTGAGCCATTTGGGGATCAGCTACAACTATTTACTTTTCCTGACAAAATAGAAGGACAATGACTTGGGTGATTGGCTTATAGGTTTGTTTTTTAATCCATTATATACATATATATATACGCACACACATATATATGTATGTATGTGTATGTGTGTGTGCGCGCGCGTGTGTGTGCGCGCGCGTGTATAGAGAGAGAGAAAATAAGAACAGGAAAATAGGACCATCCTTAAATTTTAATTAAAATGTTATAGGATTCAGACAAAAAATGCAAGGGTGCAAATACTTGAAAACACATGAATTTAAGCTTACAAAAGATCTAAATAAATGATCTCAACTTGACCCAGTATGGATCTTTAGAGGAGTCCCAATTGTTGAAAATTTAGTGGAGGGTGGCTGTTAGGGTTTTTGAGATGGATTGAGTCATTGGACGATGAACAGGAAAATCTAAATCAATTGACTTCAACTTTCCCTTGCATTTTTCGAATTCCTAGATCGGCCTATTTTTGTGTATAAAATTAGGTTGTTGAAGGGAGACTAAAACCATAGAATTTAATGAAAGAGAGAACTATGATCTCTTGCTTTTTGCTAAAATATGACTTACTGATTTATTCCTCAGAAACCCCTTTAAATAGGAGTCTAATTACAACAATAGCAAGTTTAATCATTATGAAAGTAGGAAACCTAAATCTTATTCCAAACTAATAACTATAGCTAGTAGGAATGTTAGTTTTTTAAAGGAAGAATGGGGCATCAAAAAGATTGTAAGAGTCTCTCAATGGATTGAAATGCTTTCAATAGCTTTCAATTATTTTATTAAGCACTGAAGGGTTTTAAATAGTCAACATAAAACAAAAAATCTGCATAATTTAAAATTTAAAATAACCTAAAATATCTCAACAACTTAACTAAAATTCAAAATTCAAATTTATCTTAAACTAAATAACTTATTTTTCTAAAAACTACTGCAGTAACTAAAAGCAAATTTCAACACTCCTCCTTTGCTTTAGTTACTTCAATTTTAAAAATGACGACTCCTCAATTTCTGCTTTGGTGGTTCGTGCTGAATTATTTTGGTTGTTTTTTAACTTGCAAAATCTCTTCTTCTTTCTTTTTTTCTTTTGATTTTGTGCTTAAAAAACACCATCAATGATCTTCTCTAGTTTGAAAGTGCTTTTGATGAATTTTCTTCCATCACAACATCACATAAAACATAGGTTTCAAAATGAGATTTTATTATCACTGACCAAATTTGATAAATTTTGCCAGTGAAAATTTGTGGGGCAAGTTTGTGCGTTGAAAAAAGTACGGGTTAAAATGGGTTAAAAGTAGCCCTCACGGGTTAAAAAGATAGTCCTTGCGGGTTGAAAATGATATGATAGTTTTTTGGAAGAACTCACAGATCCCGTAAGATCAATGAGGCTCTTGATACCACTGTTGGTTTTTTAAAGGAAGAATGGGGCAACAAAAAGATTGAAAGAGTCTCATTGGATTGAAATGCTTTCAATAATCTTATTAAGCATTGAAGGGCTTTAAATAGCCAACATAAAACAAAAAATCTGCATAATTTAAAATTTAAAATAACTTAAAATATCTCAACAACTTAACTAAAATTCAAAATTCAAATTTATCTTAAAGTAAATAACTTATTTTTCTAAAAACTACTGCAGTAACTAAAAACAAATTTCAACAAGGAAACCTAAGTCCTATTCCAAACTAATAAATATAACTAAGCCCAATCCTTACGAAGCTATGAAACATAAATTATCTTCTAGAATAATAAAGAAAGTTACTAAATATATAATCAAACACTTAATTTATTGATTTCATGCATCCACAGTAGTGGCACAAAATTATGACATTGTTATATGCAGATATTACATGAAAGAACTTAAATTCCATATGATAAAAGTAGAGTGTACCTAATATTTGAAAAAGAATAATTTTGTAGCTTAGTTAGAGATGTGTATACTAATATATAGAGATAACTAAGTATGTGTAACAACCAAAAGTGTCCTAAATAGCCAGTGGTTCAGCATGTCATGTCAATTTATAAAAGAGCATGTCTTTTATAAACGGAAATTTTGGATTGAAGAGTTTTCAAATATAAAAAATGTTTGTCTTTTGGTACCAAAAAGGAAACAATGCCATGTAAGACGGTATTGAGGAAGCAATACATTAGTTGTTGTACAGATAAAGGCCAAGGAAGCAACTTAAAAACTTTTATATGAATAGAAATAACAAAATCAAATGAGAGCTCCTTATATAATGTAGACTTATCTGCTTAAAAGTTGTTCAAAGTTGAGCTCAGTAAAAAGACAGACAAAAAAGAAGCCTCGAAAAGTAAAAAGATCATAGCAGCATTGCCAGTGGTGCCATGAACTCTTGAATGGTCGTGCGGCTTACATTATTTTTATTGGGCAAGATACTAGTAAACTAAGAAAAATATTGAGAGCAGAAAGAAACTATTATGAGTGTTAGAATAGGAATAGGAGTATATAAACCTATTTAGAATAAGAATAGGAATAGTATGTTGTTTCCTAGTTGGAATTGGATTGTATTGTAGTATCTATAAATAGGGTCATTATGTAAT
>JBCEWC010022132.1:0-10158 GCA_038996855.1 Solanum aculeatissimum | reverse complement strand
ATCAATGCACAAGTTATAGTGAATGCAATGTGCACAATCTCAATGTTATCACAATTTCAATATCTCAAGTCCTCAATATCACCGCAATCTCCACACCATCAATAGACTCTTAATATCAGTACCATCTCAATATCAATAACTCATAATTCATAAGATCACATGTGTCATGAATCTACGATCAATTCACAAGTTAAGGTTTCACAACATAAACAATTACCCAATCTGAAATAAGCTTATGATAATACAATTATATCCCAATTCATGTCCCAATTCACCCATATTCATAAACAATGGAGCATACAAGGTTTAGTCATATTTAGCAAAAGTTTAGAAGTCTACTTGCTTTAGAAAAAGTCTCAAATCACGTCAAATCCAAAGTTTTTCCCTTTATACAATACTCTGAATCACCATAATCTACACAAATATAGTATCATAATCACAATACGAATAAAATAACATCAAAATCAATTAATTTAGACAAAAAAAAGGTAAAATGGTAAAAAATTTCATACTAGAAAAAGTACACAAAATCTGAAAATTAATACATGAAAACGTTCCCAGAGAAATAAGGATTCCAATGGTGAAATTGCTTAAAAAATAGAATTAAAATGAGGTAGAAATCATCAATTTTTCATTAGAAATTAAAGTCCAAAAAATTCCAAAAATTTTCAATTAAAAACCCCAAATTCTAAGTTTAAAACATAATTTAATCAATGAAAATTAAGGGAATAGGTTAGAAAATAGTTACCCAATAGATTTGCCTTGAAAAACCTTGAAGAATCTCTCAAAATCGAAGCTTGGAATATTAAAAATGGTGAAAAATAGCTAATCCCGATATTGTAAAAGAGCTCTCTGTTCAGGCATATGTAACTCTCCATGAACGTGGATAAATACCCGTGAACGTGGAGGACATGCAGAACTTACCCTCCACGAACGCAGGGGCCACATCTGCGAATGTGGAGATCAAGGCCTCTACTATTCTACGAACGCAGACCCTTTATCTGCAAACGTGGTGAGAAGAGCACAAACGCGGAGAACATCCATGGTTGCACCAGATATAATTAAACACAATACAGAAATATCACAAAATGGACCCTTTGAATTCATTCGGAATCTCATGAATACAAACCAAATATGGAACTCTATCAGAAATAACATTTTGGACTCAATGGAATTGTCAGAATTTGAATTCAAGACCTCTTTGTCCTGAAACCCGAGAATGATTATTTAAACTAGTTTAAGACTCAAATACCCAAAATAACCTTGGGAACTCTAAAAATTACAATGAGATCATTTTTAGCATTAGTTTAACCACCCGAAACCATTAGAACTATCAAAATTTTAATTTGAGCTTCTAAACTCTGAATGTTGATCAAAGTTAAACTATGATCCAAAATCAACTGAAAGTACAACTTTGGGTCCAAAATCTTTGCTTTAACTTTGAATTTAGTTCCGTAAGTTCTCCTAGACCAAATTCTACATTTTAGAGCTGATAGAATCGATATAATTAAATTCTAACACTCAAAATTCAAGACGACCACAAAACTTAAAATTTCCAACTTTAAGCCTTTAAAAAATTCTTTCTTTAGCAAAACTCTAATTCTTTACAAGATTTTTAAAATTCAACTTTTAGACTCAATAAAAAATAATTCAAGGTAACTTTTAGGAAGGAAAAATGGTAATTTTGATGAGAATGTCAAAAATGACCTTCGAGGTCATTACATCATCCACTGCTAAAAATAATATTCATCCTTAAACATGAGATAAGGAAAATACCTGAAGCCTAAAAAAGATGGGGATATCAGGCACACATATCAATCTCTATCTCCTAAGTAGCCTCACTCTCAGTCCTATGGCTCCACTGAACCTTTACTGAAGCTATCTCCTTAGTCCTCAACTTCCTCACCTGCTTGTTCAAAATAGCCACCGGCTACTCCTCATAAGTAAATCTGGGCTTAACTCAACTGACTCCATGGAAATCATATGAGACTCATCTGGAATATAAGGCTGCAACATGGAAACATGAAACACAGGATGGACTAAAGATAAATTAAGTGGCAAAACAAGTCTACAACTCACTTCTCCCACTCTATCTAGAATCTCAAAAGGACCAATAAACATCATATTGAGCTTGCCCTTCTTCATGAATCTTATGATACCCTTCAAGGGTGAGACGTTCAACTATACCATGTCACCAACCATAAACTCTAAATGTCTAACTCGTTTGTCAAGATAACTCATTTGGTGACTCTGAGTTGTCACCAACCTACTTTGAGTCAACTACACACTCTCTAGATCATCTCTCAACATATCTACATCCATGCTCTCTACTGGTACTGAGTCAAACCACCCAATAAGAGATCTACACCTCTGGCCATACAAGGCCTAAAAGAGAGCCATCTAAATGCTAGATTAGTAATTATTGTTGTACGCAAACTCCACCAAGCCTAAGTGCTGATCTTATCTGGCACAAAAATCAATGATACATTCCCGAAACATATCCTCTAATACCTGAATGGTCCTCTCAGACTACCCATCAGTCCACGAAGTCTATGGAAATGCGTTCAATAATGCTAACTCAAATCATGATACATCTTTGTTGTCCTCGGGTGAATAGAATATCTAGCACAATATGCCTCCTCTAGGATCAATCTGATCATATCACCTACTTTAGGCACACAAATCCTGCCCCCGATCCTCAATACACCCTTAGGATCAAGCTTGGCTTTCTTAGTCTTCTCTTTAATCACCTTATCATGAATCTTACATTGCTTCTCATCCTCACACTAACGACTCCTAATTTGATCCATCAAGGAGGAACAAGAATCCAATTAAGTAAGTACACCACTATCCTAAAAAAGCTACAATCTCAGTAGCCCATTAGCTAATCTCTGAACATTTCTAGCCAAGGATTGCTCCTCAAGCCGAATAGCTGCAAGACTCCCCATACTAGAAACCTTTCTACTGAAAGCAACAACCACCATATTGGCTTTACCTCGGTGATACAATATAGTCAAGTCATAATCTTTCAGAAGCTCAATCCACCTCTTCTGTCTCAAATTCAAGTCCTTCTGGCTGAAGATGTATTACAAGTTGCAATGATCGATGAAGATATCATAATGACCACCATATAGATAGTGCCTCCACAACTTCAATGCAAACACAACAACTGGTAACTCCAAGTCATGGGTGGGGTAGTTCTTTTCATAAGTCATCAATTGTGTAGGTGTAAGCTATCACCCTCTCGTTTTGCATCAAAACTCCACCCAAACCAACCCTGGACACATCAAATATATTGTGAAATCAACACTCTCTTCTGGAAAGGTCAATATAAGAGCAGTAGTCAGCAATAACTTGAGCTTTTGAAAGATCTCTCATACTCATTCGACCAAAGAAATGAAGTATTTTTCTGAGTGAGCCCGGTCGAAGGAGCTGCTATAGAAGAAAAGTCCTAAACAACTTTCCTATAATAACCATCAAGGACCACAAAACTAGGACTCTTAGTAGCTGAAGTAGGCCTAGTCCAACCCTAAACCACCTTAATCTTCACTAGAGTAACCCATATACCCTCTCTAGACACAATATGACCCATAAATGCCACTGAATTCAATCAAAACTCACACTTGGAAAAGTTGGCATACAACATTTCCTCTCTAAGCCGCTGAAGTACAATCCTCTACTACTGCTTATGGTCCTCTTTAATCTTGGAGTAAACCATTATATCATCAATAAAGACAATAATAAAAGAATTCAAATACGATCAGAATACACCATTCATCAGCTCTATAATGCAGCTTGGACATTAGTCAGCCCGAAAGACATAATAAGGAACTCATAGTGCCTGTACCTCATTCAAAAAGAGATCTTAGGAATGTTAAAAGCCTTGATCCTCATATGGTAATATCCGAATCTCAATTCAATCTTGGAAAATATGATTGTTTCCTAAAGCTGGTCAAATAGATCATCAATTCGAGGGAGAGGATACTTGTTCTTGACTGTCATTTTGTTCAGTTGTATATAGTCAATACACATTCTCATAGATCCCTCCTTCTTCTTCACAAGCAAGATAGGAGCACCACAAGGAGATACACTAGAGTGTATGAACCCCTTACTCAAGAGATCTTGGAGCTGCTCCTTTAGCTCCTTCAACTTAGTTAGAGCTATACGGTAGGAAGGAATAGAAATAGGCTTAGTGCCTGGCTTAAGACTAATGGCAAAGTCAATATCCCTATAGGGAGGGACTCTAGGAAGGCATGAAGGGAACACATAAAAAAACTTTTGAATAATAGGGATAGACTCCATCCATGGTGGCTCAACACTGATATCACATATAAAAGTCAAATAAGTAAGATAACCCTGATCCACTAGCTTCTATGCCCGAATATATGATATAACTTTGTTAGGATAGGATCCACTCATACCTCGCCATACAATATCCAATCTGCTCGGAATGGCCAAACTCACAGTCTTAACATAATAATTAAGAATATCCCGATGAGGGGAAAGCCATCCCTAATATAACATCAAAATCAACCATATCAAGAATAATCATGTCAACTTAAGTCTCATAACTTGATAAATTCACAAGATAGGATTGGTACGCTTGATCCACTATTAAGAGCTCATCTATCAGGATCGAAACATGCACAGGCACAAACATATAATCACATGGCAAGTAAAATCCTAAGGAGAAATATCTAGACATATAAGAATAAGTGGAGCCAGAATCAAATAAAACAGATGCAGAGAAATGGCAAAATGGAACAATATCTGATATCACAACATCAAAGGCCTCAACCTCGAGTCTACTTGGGAAAGTATAACAATGTCTACCCTATCCTCCACTATTAGAAGTTGCCCTCCTGCTACCAAAATATGTGGAAGCATCCCCTACTTCTCTACCTTTGGGGCATTACTTCTATCAACATGACCTCTACCTCGATCCCTAGTCTGTGGGGCTATACCTTTAGATGATGGTACTAGATCCCTAACCTGTGTTGTAGAGTAAGAATGGTGAGGCCCAAAATGAGTCTGCATGGGATACTATCAAATCATATGCTCTAGAGCCTTACCAAAAAAAGATCTAGGGGTGTATAACTGTTGTGAAGAAATAAGATGGATACTATAACCACTGCGACCCACGAGCCTCTATTGCGAGCTAGAAGAACTCTGGCATAAACTCTAAGAATCATGAGCACCTCACCTCTCTCTCTGAGGTCGACAAAGCTTCATGAACCCCACGATGCTGGTACAAACCACTTCTCCTAGTCATACCTCTACCTCCAGATGAGGCACATAAAAGTTATCTAGATGTACGGAGCCTTTTGGGGTCCCCAAACTCCTCTCTCTACATGAGCTCCACCTCCTTGGCAGCACTAACAACTAATTGAAAAAGATGTACCATCTCTAGACACCCAAAACATTGACTATCTGATAGAATATGCCAACCTTCTCACAAATTGGTAACTCTCTATGCCTCCATAGTTCCAGGGTTCGATCTACGACTGCATCTCATGGTTTGGTAGAATAGACACTTCCAAGGATAGTCTACACACACAAACTCATTCTCATTTTCTTAGGGTTAACTGGCACTATGTTTAAATTGACTTCCCCTCCCCTTCAACCTGCCCCAATTCCTTATATTACAAAATAGAAGAGTCAAATATAGTTGTAGCATTCCGGGCCAATTGATAAAAACAAACTTGATACTCTAAAATGGTCATAGTACTCGTCTCAAACTCTCAAACCTCAAATGACTCTCCTCACAGATACTCTAATGAACAAATCTATCATAAAAGATAGTGGAAAATGTCTCCCAAGTCATCAAAGGGGAACTGACTGGAAATGATCCCAAATAGTTCCTCCACCACTCCCTGGCCTACGGAGCTGGAGGATAACATATCATACACCATGGGTCTCTGCCAACCCCATAGTCTCAAGTAGTTCCCTACAAGTAACTAAAAACTCATGTGTGTCTTCAGTCTTTCCACCCTGAAACTGAGGTGGCTCTATCTTCCTGAACCTCTCATATCTACATTGTTCCTTATCAATAAAGGCATCTACCAAAGGGATATCAACAATAGGTGCCACTAGTGGCTGTTCCATATATATACCTAGTCCTTAGGGTCCTGCTGTTGATCTGGAGGCTGAACCCTAACCCATGTTTGTGAAGTACCCGATGTGTTAACTGGGCTACTTGCCTACCCCATGGTCTCAAGTACACTCAAAACTCTCAGAATAGTATCCTATAGTAATGGTGTTGTAACAAACTCAGAAGGAACTTTCTCCTCTCTAGGTTCTATCACAGGCTCAGGGTAGATGCCTTTTACATAATCTCTAGCCGGTGCTGCTCCTCGGCCCCAACCTCTACCTCGACCTCTGGCTCGACCCTTACCCCTAACCAGGGTCTCAATATCAATCTCAAGGTTTGCCTCCCTTTGTTTGGTAGCTGATATAGCTCTAGTACTCACCATCTTCCAAAAGGATGCACAACTACTCAACACTTAAACAAAAGCCATACACGAATTGATTAGAAAGAAGTAAAAGAGAATTTCTTAATAGTCTTCATATCCTCTCAAAGATAAGTAACGATGTCTCTGCATCGATCCTCAAGACTCTACTAGAATGTACTTGTACATATGTGAGACATATGAACCGGGGACTATGGTACCAAATTGTCACGATCCAAAAAATGGGTGTGATGGAACTCACCTAACCCACTAATACAAGTCAACCCAACATTGAACAACCCAAAATAATAACAAAGCGAAAGATAAAATAGTCTAATATTATAGGTAAACATAAGGAATAACAAGTTTATAACCATACAAGAACTGGTGTCACATGTACAAGCCTCTAATGATAAGAATAGTCAAAAGATAATACAAGTGTCAATGTCTAGTCCTCAAATAGATCAAAATAGGACAAAGGATTCTCGAAGGCCTATTGAAGAAACAAACAACTACCTCTCAAGTGATCTAGAAGGGCGATCCAAAATCAGAATATTAGCAAGATGAACCGGGCTCACATTTTGTAAAAATGTAGCAAAGGGTGAGCACTAAACAACTAGGTACTGAACAAATAAAAACTAACCTAAAGTAAAACAATGAAGAACACAAGTACTTCTATCCACCCAACCACATACCGCTGAACTACGCACCTACACTCAAAAAAGTCCCAACTCAATAGAATTACATAGACATATAATCATATCTCATAGAATAGTATCTCAAAGTATCCAACTGTACTCAATGTCGAATAGCATAATAGATCTTCAATAATATCAATAGTTTTAACTTATCCACAATTTCACACGCATTACATATAACAACATTAGGAAAGGATCATATGAGATGGAGTGGATGCTATGAGATGTAAATAATGCGATGCAATGTCAAATAATCGTGATGCATGTCTGTCTTACGATACACATCCGCTGATCATATATGTGTCAAAATAAATTTTATAGGGGTCACACAAGGACCACGTGTCCATGAATGTTGTCGACAATGACCTCAGCCAATGCTTACGCATTCGAAAGCAACCTCAGACACATTATCAACCGACATATTACCTTGGCTCACCGATAGTGACCTCAGCTAATCACCGACTGGTAGTAACCTTGACCACCAACCCATATGTTACTTTGTATATATATATATCAACCATAACCATTACAAGTATCAATGCATAAGTAATAGTGAACACAATATGCACAATCTCAATATTATCACAATTTTAATAGCATCACGTTCTCAATATCAACACAATTTCCACATCATCAATAAACTCTCAATATCAATATCATCTCAAAATCAATAACTCATAATTCACAAGATCACATGTGTCATGAATCCACAATCAATTCACAAGTTAAGGTTTCACAACATAAATAATTACCTAATCTGAAATCTTATGATTAAAGCCTACGATAATACAATTCTATCCCAATTCACCCATATTCATATACAAAGGAGCATACAAGGTTCAACCATAATTAACAAAAGGTTAGAAGTCCACTTGCCTTAGAAGAAGTCTCAAATCAAGTCAAATCCAAAGTTTCTCCCTTTCTAAATACTCCAAATCACCGTAATCTATATACATATAAAATCACAATCACAATACAAATGTAATGACACTAAAATCAATCAATTTGGGCGAAAAAGATAGAATGGTAAAAAATAATCATGCCAGAAAAAGTACCCAAAATCTGAAAATTAATACATGAAAATGTTCTCCGAGTAATAAGAATTCCAACAGTGAAAATCGTTTAAAAAATAGAGTTAAAATGAGGTAGAAATCATCAATTTATCATTAGAAATCAAAGTTTAAAAAAATCCCCAAATTCTTCAATTTTAAACCCCAAATTTTAAGTTAAAAATATAATTTAATCCACGATAATTAAGGAAATAGGTTAGAAAATAGTTATCCAATAGATTTGTTTTAAAAAACCTTGAAGAATCTCTCAAAAATGAAGCCTAGAGTATTAAAAATGGTGAAAAATGGTTAATCCCAATATTTTAAAAGAGTTTAATGTTCAGACATATTTAACTCTCTACGAACGCAGATAAATATCCAAGAACGCTGAGGTCATGCAGAACTTACCCTCCGTAAAAGCAGGGACCACATCTGCGAATGCGGAGGTCAAGATCTCAACGACTCCACAAACGCAGACCCCTTATCTGCGAATGTGGAGGTCTAATTACTTGACCTCCGTGAACAAGTGAGAAGGGCATGAACCTCGAAGAACATCTTAGGTTACACCAAATATAGTGAAACACAACACAGGAAAATCACAAAATAGACCTTCAAAATTTATTCGGAATCCCATAACATAAACCAAACATGGAGACCTACCAAAAATGACATTTTAGGCTCAATGGAACCATCATAATTTGAATCTGGGACCTCCTTGGCTTGGAACCCGAGAATGATCGTTTAAACTAGTTTACGACTCAAATATCCAAAATAACCTCGGGATCTCTAAAATTTACAATGAGACCATTTCTAGTGTTAGTTTAACCACCTAGGACCACTAGAATTGTTAGAATTTCAATTCGACTTCCAAACTCCGAATGTTGACAAAAGTCAAACTATGATCCAAAATCAACTGAAAATGCTACTTTGGGTCCAAAATATTTATTTTAACTCTGAATTCAATCGTGCAAGTTTTCTAAGACAAGTTTCTGCATTTCAGAGTTTATGGAATCAATAAAATTAGATTCCAACACTCGAAACTCAAGATGACCAAAAAACTCAAAATTTCTAACTTTAAGCCTTTAAAAAATCTCTTTCTTTAGCAACACTCTAACTTTTTACAAAATTTTTAAAATTGTACTTTTAGACTCAGGCAAAAATGATCGAAGGTAACTTTCAAAAAGGGCAAAATGGTAATTTTGAGGCGAATGTAAAAAATGACCTTCAAGATCATTACATCTTGCTTCTCCTTATACTTATGAGATGGTAGTTATGTTATGTTGATATACATTGCTTGATGTTCCATTGATGATGAAAATTTGAAGGAAAATGATTTCGCCTAAAGTTATATTGATATTATGATTGTGATAATTTGAGGTTAGTATAAATGTTTAGACTGTACTAAGATTGATATTGTGATGATACTGAGATTGCATATATTATATTCACTTGTTACTTGTGCATTGATACTTTTGATGGCTACGGTCGAGAGATGAGCAAGGTAACATGTGGATTAGTGGTCGAGATCTCTACCAATCGATGATTAGCTGAGGTTTCTATCGGCGTTCTGAGTAATATTTTGGAGGATTATTAGCTGAGGTTTCTGCCGGCGTGATATAATTGAGGTTTATGCCGATCATGTGAGCATTGGCTGAGGTCTATTTCAGCAATGTTCATGGATACATGGTCTATGTGAGACCCTCATTGGTTCGTATGAGGTTATCAACGAATGTGTATTGTAGGACAAACATGCATCACAATTACTTGATATCGCATCACATTATTCAAATTTATTGCATTCACTCGATTTCACATCATTCTTTATCTGGAGTTATGATATGTATCATATTTGATGTGTTAAATGCTTTAAATCTTGTACATTGTGAAGACTTGATTATATGGATACTATGAATGCTTATGATATTAATGTAATATGGTACTACTTGGCTCTGGAAATTAGTT
>JBCEWC010022131.1:0-10158 GCA_038996855.1 Solanum aculeatissimum | reverse complement strand
GCTTCAGTCACCATTAGTCGTTCATCATCTCGAGTACCTTCAGCCATTACAGGAACATTCTCATTGATGTATCTCTGCAGACTAAGGGTAGTCAAGTAGAAGAACATCTTCTGCTGCCATCTTTTAAAGTCAACATCGGCAAATTTTACAGGTTTTTCTGCCGGTGGAACTGCAGGTGTAATATTTACACGACTCGAAGATGCAGTCGATGGTGTTGTTGCAGTCATGTTTACAACATTTATTTCATTAGAGTCAGACATTATTTCGGTCACCAACAGACAAACAACAAAAGAAATCAGAAGATGAAAAATACAGAAAATAAAATAAATTTCTTAAGCTTGTTATCCCCGTATAGAACTTGCAATGAAAAAGACAGAATGCGAAAACGTTTAAGAATCTGAGTCCACAGAATTCACTATGTGTCCTTAAGGAATTTAATCCCCTCATTATACCCGAGGTTTGTAGATTACTTCCTCCCAGGATAAAACAGATTTACAATTACAGAATAGTTGTACCTCAAACTCTGTAATTTTCAACGAACTAAATACCAGAAATGCCTTCACACAGACTCGATTTTGTAAGAAGAAATATGCAGAAGAAGAGAAAATTTTGATGTCTAAAAAACACAAAATGGATCTCCATTTATAGGGAGAATTGGGTGTGAATGTGCCTGTTCAAACAAACATATATCAATCAATCATTTGCCGAAGCCGAAGCCGAAGCCGAAGCCGAGCCGAGCGACGACGACGACGGCGCGAGGGAGTCCCCTTTACTTGACTCTTTAAGAGTTAGAGGAAGTGTTTCATAATATAAGGATCCCACTTTTCCTCTATTTTTTAGATGAGGGAGAAATGACTATTCATTTTCCTTAAATAACTCTTCATCTCCCTTCATTGGTTCCCCCACATTATTTCTTTGTCTTTCCTTCTCCATTTTCCAATTCACACTTTACTTAGACCCAACAAAATCATGACAATTCCTCCCATGGTTAATCTGTAAGATGTGCAAACCAAGCAAATGCATGAAAGAATCATCAGAGTATTCTATCATTTGGTCTAGAGGCACAAACATATTCGGTCCTCATTCGACAGCAATATCAGTGGGTTCATATATAACTATATTTCTGTCGAAACATTGTCCATATTGTCATTTTGATCATCTACATATGCTTGGGAGCTTACCATATCCCCATTCAAGTTTTTAATGCTTTATATTGCCTGCCAAAAACGAAGAAACGGGTTAAGGAAATCAGCCAATCAGTACATGTGAGGATGAAATTCAGATATGTTTGGCCTACACAAATTTAAGCCTGTAGCACCAAGAACTTCTACAAAGTAGACAAGTCTAGTTGTCAATGCAACAAAATTGTTAACAGACTTCCACATATATGTGGAAATACCAGAACGAATCTGGGATATCAGAAAGAATCACCAGAAGCATAAAACTTGATCATTTTACTATTTTAAATCTCGAAAAAAAAAGTTGCCCCTGAACTCATGACTGCACAGTAGTCTTTTGCCTTTCAAAAGACTCAAGGTTGATTTGATGAATGACGGAACACAATTAAAAAGAAGGATTGATAAAACATACAAGGCAAAAAGGCTGGGAAGATATGAATTAAGTAAAAAATAGCAAGCAGATTCAGTATGCTGGTAAACTTTTGATATCAGAATTTCCAACACTTTTTCCTAATTCATTTTTTCACTCATACGCTAATTTGTCTCTTTGATAATTGGTCAACTAAAACACAAAGAACTAACTACAACAACCAATTCTAGGAGAAAAAACATCAAAAGACACGTCTAGCAGAACCCGAATCAAGCATCTAAAGTTCATAATATGTCTTCCCTTGTCAGCAGATCCATACATGATATATCTTCTCTTGTCAGCAGATCATCACATGATATATCGTCTCTTGTCAGCAGATCCATATAGGATGTTTTCTGGGTTGCTGCAACACTTGATTCCTCAATTTTGTAAGTTAATCTGCTGCAAAGAGTTCTCATACAGATAAGTTCCTATGCCACAACAGGGCCATTGCTGCACTATCTGTCCTCCTGATGATAAACTGTACCAAGCACTTAGGAATTGCTTTTCATATAGCTCATTAGTCAATTTGGAGCTCTCTTCATCTTCCATTAGCTATTTCATATAAGAGAAATTTGTTGTTGCATGTCCTCTGCATGTTCTGATGATTTCCTACTTGGCTGCGGGGCTATTGGTGCACCTCTTGTCCTTCTAACGATATGCCCTGATCAGCACTAAGCAACTCTTTTGCAGATAGTAATCCTTCATCAGTCAATGTTGAGATATTTTCCTCCTCCATTAGCAATTTCAACAAAGAGAAATTATATGGTGCGGACACTGATATTCTCTGCATGTTCTGATCATAGTTTTGGCTGAATCTTGATACGCTAATAATCTTGGATGGATAAACTATTATTCTCGGCTTATGACGCCTTGGCCGTACACTCATTTCCTTTATACTATTTACTGGGGATATAATTAGGACTCACTTGGTTCATGTTCTTATTATAGTTTTGGCTGAATCTTGATGGGCTAAGAATCTTGGATGGATGAACTATTATTCTTGGCTTATGATGTCTTATTCATACACTCATTTCCTTAATACTATTACTGAGGAAATAATTGGGACTCACTTGGTTCAAACTGATCATACCTTGCGACTGCAATTTTTGGCCAGTGGAATGATCATTCCTTGTTCACAATAATTCGGCCATTATTTCTTCAAATCTGCATAATCCATATTGTTGTTCTCATAGTTAAACCTCTTTTCCTTTTCTCTTAGCATTTTAGGTGCTCCCAGAAGATCTCATCAGGCAACAAACTTCAGTAAGTTCAACTTTTGTGTTGCTTCTCCCAAGTCCTTGGCAAATTCCAAACTTTTCAAGGTTGTGCTTTTACTTTCAAAGACTTTGTTGATTTTTGTATGTGAAGTTTTTGAACTCTTTTGGCCTATTTCTTTCGATAAAAAATTCTGCTAGAAGTAACAATGTAAAAAGATAATTGTATGTCATTAAAAATCACATACATCTTAAACGCAAGGAGAGAGTTTAATTCAAAAAGAGGATTTGTGAGACACAAATTTAACCACCTCTTGTGCGAACTTGTTTTAAAATGAATTTTATTAGATTGTTCCCTCAGTGTTAGTACTAATCTCCCATATGATTATCATTGAAATAGTGGATTTCTCGTCTTAACTATTGATGTTCTTCTTGTTGTGGCCCTATAAAATCTGCATTTGTTACTCCGCCAAGGTAATGTTGGAAGTTTGCTTGAGTAAAAAACGAGTCTAATTAGTCTCATTTTTTACCCATCCTTATTTTGTGTTGGTCTTTAATTTATCCCTCTTATTTTGTAACATAATATTTGATAAGTTTTTCAAATGACTAACCCATTTTAAGGTCAAAGCGTGCAATTTTAAGTAGGCCAAACACATATGTAGACCCTTAAACTTGTCCATAAATTTCATTTTGGCACTCCAACTCAACCTTGTTCCATTTTAATCGTTCAACTCCAATTTTCATGTTCGATTTTACAGTTATTTCTTAAATTCACAAAGCTTGAGTATGAGAAAAAAATCAAATATATGATGTTATTTAATTTAATTGATTATTTTAAAAAAATAATTTTTTTTAATGAAAAATAACCAAGGAAAGTGTATGAGTCATTTTACAGAAAATAAATCCTTCACTGCAAAGAAGAAAAAAACCTAGCTGCCGCTTAGCTACCATGGTTGTAGCTACCACCAGTGGGATTTTCCCACTGGAGGACTTAACCCCCTTTGCAGGATAAACCAATACAATGCCAACCTAAACCACCAGATCCATCACATATGCTTTATGCCAATTTGCTTAAGCCAAAAGTCCAGACAGCTAACTTGGTACCAAGAAAGCTTGTTCTAATGTTACATGGGGAGCCGACGATCACATGGAAATCATCGGAAGTGAAGTCACTTATCATACAGGAGAATTTGCAATATGCTGTCATAGGAAAATTTTCATATGGTAAACCAGATATAATGGAATTATGGCGAACAATCCCTGGGCAGTGCGGAATCAAGAGCGAATGCAATATAGGAGTACTTGATACGAGGCATATTCTAATTAGATTGACGAATTTGGAAGATTACGTGCACCTGATGTCAATAGCAGCAATTCCAGATTCATGCTAAGAATAAATATTGGCAGATGCGGACACTTAAATGGGATCTGTGGTTTGAACCGGATGTCGAAACACCAATAGGAGTTGTGTGGATCTCTTTTCCTGACCTCCCTCTAAATGTTTTTGCGAAGGAAGTAATTTTCTCTGTAGCATCTGCAGTAGGAAAACCCTTAACAGTGGATATGGCTACGAAGAACCAAACAAGACCGAGTTGTGCGAAGGTTAAAATACAAGTTGATCTAACAGCCAAATTACCACAAAGGGTCAGAATCACGGAGGAAGATGATAGTACGAGAGATACTAAACACAAGTGGATCAAAGTGCACTACGACTACATGCCAAAATACTGCAAAGAGTGTTGTTTGCAGAGACATGATGAAAGGAATTGCTGGACTATTCAGCCGGAGTTGTATGAGTCTAAGACGATAGGGGAAAAGAGTAGTAAAGGGATACAGGAACCAAAGAAGATGACAAACAAAGAAGGAGATAGGAATAGAGCAGGCAGCAGTAAACAAAACAAGCAGGAGTGGATGGCCAGGAGTAGAAATAAATACAAAAGGGATAAATATGGGCACATTGAAGGTGAAAACGATATCAATGATGACAATTCTTTTGAAGTATTGAATGAGAAGGATCAAGTTGAGCAGCAAGATGAAAAACAAATCACGAGGATAAAGGAGTCATAGAAGGGAGCACAAAAGAATGTATAAACATGAAATTTGGCAAACAAAAAGGTGAAAGTCGTACTGAGGAAATAAGCAAAGAAGGGAAAAAAATCAGCAGGCTGAGGGGAGTAAGCAGGAAGAAACGAAAGAGGGTCAAAATGCTGAAAAAAATCAGGTGCATGGTACAGAGGAAGAGGAGTGGAAGAAAGAAGGAGCTATAGTAATTTTTAATCCAAAGAAGAAAAGGTACTTCCATTGATAGTACAAGACAAAGACCAAGAGGACCAGCACGAACAATTAGATCAAACAGGTCAAATTGAGGATAAGCAAGATATGATATCTGTAGGTGCAAAAAATTCAACCTCGACAAAGATGAGATAGGAGCAACTCAGACAACTGAAAAATGATATAATTCAGGTAAGTGATGAGGATTCGTCCAAGTTCAAGAAATGGGCAGAACAAGCTGAAGATGAAGAATATCAAAATAATGGTAGTGAAAGGGAAAGCTTCCAAGAGAATAACTCACCAATTTCGGGAAGTAATCTCAACCATAAAGCACCTATTTTTGTGCCTAAAAGTAGTGGAAAGATTAGAACTTTGATGGATACTCCAATTGGTAGCAATTAACACTATCAAGAAGAAAGTGTGATTGCAAGGAAGAATGAATCAGGGGCATTAGCGTCAAATTTAGTCCAACTAGTGCGTATGCAATTGATTTGACTGATGACTCCTATGACGTTGATGAGGAAGACAATATGTTAGACATATGCTTTGATCAAGTGGCTAGGGATTGAGATATCTCACCCAGGCAACAAAGAAGTGGAAGCAACAAAATAAAAAAGAAATCACATGGAAGACAACATAGTTGGGATGGTAAAGTGATTGAAGAGTTTGTTCCAAGACACCTACCAATGCGATTGGCAAAGCAGAATCACATGACAGTGTCAATAGCTTCAGAAAGATCCAACAAATCCAAGAAGAAATAATGAACTATCAATTATTATTGGACAAATTTGAAGAAGAAGACAAGAGAAAAATACTTTAGGTTACTTTAGACGAGCAATCTATCTTTCTTAATTTATACATTTGTAAAAGGAAGTTTGAGTTTGAAAACTCAACTTTCTTCTTAGTTTTTATATTTTTGCATTATCTAAGCATCTTTTTGTAATGTCATCATAGAGTATATAACAAATTTTGTGGTGATCACAAGATACTTAGTTCTTTCTAGCTCTTTTTTTCTTCACGCTTGTTAATTAGTAAAGGTTTAATACCTCATTAGGAATTGGTAAGTAAGGCCTTGCCCCCCTTGCTTGTACTTTTCCATGAGAGTTTTTTTATTTTATTTTAAAAAAAGAAAAGTGTATCAGATTCCTTTTTTAACCAAGCAAATATGAAATTAACTTTCGATAGCTGTCCAAAACGGCTTGAGAAAATTAAGGGGACACAAAAATATCATTGGATGAATTGACTGATTTCCTTGGGATTGCTAAATCGACTGAAATAATTAATAGAAAAATATATGAAAAAGACGAGACAAAAAGGATGAGAAAATAGGATAGTACAAATTCAGGAAAAGATTCAATTCAATGTGCTGGTAAACTTTTGACATCACAATTTTCAACAGTTCTTCCTAGTTCAATTTCCTATCTTATGCTAATTCATCTATGGAATATATTTTTGATAGATGGTGAACTAAAGCATCAAAAACTGAATATAACAACCAATTCTAGGAGAAAATGCATCCAAATGACATGTCTAGCAGAGTACTGATCAAGCAGCTCAAGTCCATGATATTAATAGATCTTCTCTTGTCAGCAGATCCGTATAGGATACATCGTCTCTTTCCAGCAATTCCCTAAAGGATATTTCCTGGGGCTGCAGTGATACTTGATTCTGACCATCTTGCTGCAAAGAGTTGTCAAACAGATCATTTCCTACTTTGCTGAAGGGCCATGGCTTCACCCTTTGTCCTTTTGATGAGCTCTCAAACAGATCATTTCCTACTTTTCTGAAGGGCCATGGCTTCGCCCTTTGTCCTTCTGATGATAAGCCCTGATCAGTACTAAGAAACTCTTTTGCATATAGTAATTCTTCATTATTCAATGTTGTGCTACTTTCATTCCCCATTAGTGATTTCATTGAAGAGAAATTATGTGGCGTGGACACTGATGTCCTCTGCATGTTCTGATCATAGTTTGGATTGAATCTTGATGGACCAATAATCTTGGATTGATGAGCTCTTATTGTTGGTTTATGACTTGGTTGTGCACTAATTCCCTCCATACTATTACTAAGGAAACAATTAGGATTCACTAGGTTCATGTTTTGGAACCACATGCCTTGGCCACTAGAATGATTATTGCTTGTTCCCAAAAATTTGGCCATTTCTTCTGATCTTTTCTCACAGATAGAGATAACTTTATTTTCTCTTTGAGTGAAACAATCTACAAAACTCATACTATTGTTGTTCTCTAGACGAATCATTTTCCCTTTTGGCTCAGCATCAAAGATGCCCTTCAAAACGCTTGTATGTGCAAGCCTTTGTGCTGTCTCTCCCAAATCCAATTGACTACTCACATAGTCAATGTTCCTATCCTGAACCTAACAATAGAAAGAAAGAATTTTCAAATTACTTCTTAGTCATCATATAATAAGCTTAGTAGTAGTAATATTTTATCTCTAACTGACAATTCTTCAAAAGAAACTCAAGGTCAGGTCTTGAATCGGATGCAGAGGTAGAGATTGAATCCTAGGTCCAAGCGCGAGGTTGAATCGCTATTCTAGGTATGGAATCGGGGTTTGGATCTTGAGTCGAGGTCAAGCGGAGGTTCAAATTCTAGACATGATCGACCAATTTGAGATCCGGCCTAAACACTCAAATCAACATCAATATTTCAAACCAAGATCCGAACTAGGCACTGATACAGGATACAACTTTCAAATTGGGACCTCACTCGACTTTTGATCAAAGATTCGACTACCAAATCTAGATTCGACCTCGACTTTCGAATTGAAATATGGATATTCAAATTGAAATTTGATTTTTCTTAACAATAAATTTTAAAATTCTTTTTTTTGGGGGGGGGGGGGCAGGGGGCGGGGTTGAGGTGGAGTAAAAAAATTAAAATTTCAAAATTACAAATATTTTTCAAAAATAATTTTGTTCGAAAAATATTTTCTTTCATACCAAACACACCCTTCATGTAAATCCTTTGCCTCTCTGCCTAGTTGATCTTTTATATTTCATAAAAGCATGAGAATTCTGGATTCATGCCTAATTATGTAACAACCTGGAAACTCTTGAACCTTGTGAAGTCAATTATGACCTGATTTAAACCTACTAAGGTTGGTTAGTGAGCTTCATGAGTCTCTCTTAAATAACCGTATTCAAAGAAATCGCATTGGCTAAGTTTTAATTGACGTCTTGTGGAAGTACTGACTTTAAATGGTCATATATCTTAGTACAGGAAGAACTGGAGGACCACAACCTATCAAATTGAAGCTCTTTGAGTTATCTTTCCTACACACTTGATTTCACTTGATTCGGAGTTCAGATGAAGAAGTTATGACCTTTTTGGTGAGACTATCTACACAGGGACCTTTTCTATAAATTTGACTAAGGCACACTCTCATGGAGGTCTTCACAGACCGTGTGTCACTTCATGGTCAGTGAAGAGGCCCGTGTGACCTCTCACGGAGCGTGGTAAGGTGTTTTGGGATGGTATCGACCTAAGAATTGGTTCTATGTATAAGGTTAACATTTCAGAAATCACGTCATTGAAAAATGGAGGTTCATGGACTGTGTGGGGTCTCATGGCCCGTGAACCAGTCCGTGTAAGGATTCCAGCCAAGTCCTTGGATCAAGTGAGTCTCCATGAACCACCGCATGGTCCTTGTGAAGCCTCATGGCTTGTGAAGCCGTCTGTATGGTTACGAGAGGGAAATATTTCTAAGTATGGAATTGTCGTCTTGGAGTTTTGTCGACAAGGAATTTTTCTAAGTGTGGCATCACAGTGGGGTTCATGGACCGTGAGTCACTACATGATTTGTGTAGTGGTCCCTGAAGGTGATGTTTCCAGCTTTTCTTACCCGTTTCATTAATGGTTTAATTGTAATTTTGGTTATTCCAAAGAACGTTTTGGACTTTCTAAACCCTCCTAAACCCCTGAATTTGCCTATGCACCCTAATTCAATTAAAATTCTTCCAAACACTTAGAACTATTTTCAAACTCTCTCTTCCTAGTGTAGCTTGAAGGATGGAATTGAAATTCAAAGGAGTCTTCTTCTTCAATCTCTTTTCTCTCTAAAGCTTCTAGGTAATCAAGGTATGTGGAAATTTATTCATGGCTCCTTTCAACCATGAAGCTCCAAATGAATTTCTTCAATTGATTTTATGAAATTGTGCTTACTTTAAATTTGGGTCTTTCAAATTATGAATGATTTAATTAAATTGAAGTATGGGTTGTGTTTATTACATGATTCTAAAGTGATTTAAGTTCAATTATCATGAGTTACATTGAGATTATGAAGATTCAACTATGCATGTCCCTTAAAGTATTCAATTCATACATGGGCAGTATGAATTATATTTTTAATTGTGAATTTCATTATGATTTAATTATGAATCTATTTATTTATGATGATTTAAACGTTTATCTCTATTGCCTATGTTATTCATTCATCATTCATTTCATTTGCATTTATGAGCATGGTTTTTATGAAGATTTTAATGTTGGCAAAGTCCCAAAGATGTTTATGACTATATTTTCAAGAAAAGAATGGGTATCACTAAGTTGTGATCACACCATGTCTATGCTATGGATCTTTGAGCAAAAGAATGGGTGTTTATACCATATGAGAATATTTAAAGGCATATAGGATTGAGACTAGAGTCGGCGTGGACTATCTCCAAGGGTCCATACTCTTTTCTCTTACTTATACAAGAATGGAGCTATTCTTATGCATGAAATGATGACAAGAAGAATGATTTGACTTTTTAGGCACGTATGTATGCAAGTAAAGAAAGTGATTTTGGCTTTTAAACCCCAATTATGCTTGGTTATGATGTCAAGTTACTTGTCCTCTTTTCGAAAGCATGTATATATATATATATATGTATGTATTCTTGTGGGATGATGGCTTAGCACCGAGGGATTGGATGTTGGCGTGGACTATCTCCAAGGGTCCATACTCCTTTCCTTCAAACTATGTGCAAAACTTAGGTTATGTTCATGCCTCTTATGAGATGATGATGATGTTAAGAATGGATCTACCTTTGGCAAGTAGGTCACCTCTTTATCCGTTGTGG
>JBCEWC010022130.1:0-10159 GCA_038996855.1 Solanum aculeatissimum | reverse complement strand
CCGTTATTTAATATTAAATGTTCTTCCGCGACCGATGAAGTGTGATGATAAGTTTGAGAGGCTTGTTTGGGGTTCCTACGGGTTCCTCATTCGCCATGTCACGTCTAGGCCCTAGGCTTGGGTCGTGACACATGCTGCACTGCTGCATCTATTTAATGTAGATTCCAGTTCGAACCACCCCAGTATGCATCCAATAATGAGTAGCTGTTGTTGATCCAAATAGTGGTCACTCCTGCCGCCCAAAGAGTTGCCGCCTTCCTTCATTATTTTCTGATTATATTTTGATTTTGGACATTCAGACTTTGTATTATTATTTACGTATATTTATCAGCTTATGTACTTAGTAGCTCCTGATATGGTGACATCAGGTCGGGAGTTTGGGATCTTATATTGGTTTATCTTTGTTTACTATTGGATATATGGTGTATTTTGTATCGTAGTGCACATCTATATTTCTTTTTGGCTATATTATCATATCTTTCACATATTATTCTTAATTATTATATTAACTTAGTTCTTCTGCAAAATTTTAGTCTTGGATTGACTTACCTACTTGGGGGTTATAGTAGGTACCATCATGATCCGAATTCGAATCATGACAACAAATGATTGAAATAAGAATTTATTGATGAGAGATAAACTTATCCTACACTATGTGAAAAGAAAACCAAATACTAAAGGAACTACTTTCCCTAGATTCAATCATACATACTTAAATGAAAAACTTAGCACATTTTCAAAGTTATGTTATTGAACTCTTCTAAACATAAGTAACCAAAGTTGAGAGTGTCTCGCTGTCTTTTTTAGATTATAATCATCACTACCATGAGACAATAAATTATTTGAAAGTAAGAAAATTTAAACATTGAAACACCAAATAACATTGACGGACAAAAACAACAAAGGGACAATAATAAATAGTGTACTCTATTGTAATTTATATCCTTGGACAAATCTGTTAATAATATTCAAGAAATGACTATGATCCTGAGATAGCAGAACCTTAATAAAAGTTTATATCATAGCTGCAAGCAATAAATAAGACAATAATAGTAACAATCAATATGATAGCTTATCAAAGTGCGTGACTGGACAACAACGATCTTAACTTTATTTATATCATAAGAAACATGCAACAATAAAATAATAATTGCGAGAAAGAATAGTTTGGACTCAATAAATACTATAAAGAATAGAAAAAACTGATAACATCAAGAAAATTGATTACTACTAACTTTGCTAATATCAAATAAAAAACACCAAAGCAGTAGTCACAACATAATGAAAATAAACTCCTAGTACCATAAATAACCCTAAGAAAGAGGTACTGAGATACACAATCGTCTCATTAGTGGCTCTTAGAAATTCAATGACTACTAGTCAAATATTAAGCAAATTACTTAATGATCACGCCCAAACTACACCTCCCAATTAAGGTATAAGCGGTCACTGTTCAAATATAAAACCTAACAACAGTTAGGGTCGATCCCATGAGGAATAAGGTCTAGACTCGGAGTAATTAGGATAAATTAATCTACTTATTTCTCAAAAGGGGAGGGGGGGGGGGCCTCGCCAACAAAAAATAATAATTAAACCTAAACTAATATCAAACAGTCAAGTGCAAGTGTTGTGAATTCAGTGAAAGAAGTAACTAGGGTATTTTATTCCCCAAGAATTCCTAACTCAGTATAACCAAACAATCGTAACCTTTTCTGGTGTGTAACATGCAGAACTGGTAGGTTATGTTCACCTAGCCTTTTGATCTAGGCACCAAGCAAATTTTACCATGTGACTTGATCCATCTATGGGTGTCACATTACTAACCCTTACCTTGTCCCAATACAATCATCCCTTGATCCGTTCAAGTTGATTAGACGAGTGTAATCACGTCGAATCCTGTTATTTCATCTTTTATCTCATTCATTACTCCCTTGATCCAGTAAGTAAGAAATTAGGTGAGTTCTAATGTTTGCAACCAGTAAACATCATTTAAAACGAAGAGACAAACAATATATGCATGCACACTGTCCAAGGATTATGAATTATTCAATTTTTATTTGGTTAGTTCTTCATAGTTCCCACAACCCTAGTTGTGGATTTAGCTACTCATGTTCGTTGTAGATGAAAGAATCATGTTATGGATTTTTATAATTAAACACTTACAATGAAGGATTGAAGAACACGAAATTCAAAATCTTCACGATAATCACAATGTTATAACTCAAAAGTAAAGTCAAAAAGTGATCCACAAGAACAAAGCAGTAATCTCAAGTATAGAGGTAAGGACGTTCTAACTGCTCTCTTTGTCTAAAAAAGCTAAAAGCCTATTTATAATAAAAGAAAATCAAATCCTAAATGAAATAGAAAAATTAGAATTGGGGCCTCAAACAAACATAGTTACGGGTCATAGTTGCACTCACGACCCATAAACTGGCTTTGTGGATTGAATCCTTCAGAAACTATCTTCAACTTTGCGAACCCTCCCTACACCGTGATTTGACTTACGACCCGTGGAAGGCTTCATCTGGTAATGCTTCAGCATATATGCAAAATCTTTGATCCTCAAGGTATGAACTGATCTACGACCCATCATATGCTCTACGACCTGTCTGGTAACACGTGATCTTAACTTCTGAAAAACAGCCCTTCACTGGATCTCTCCTACGAAACCCATCTACAATTCGTGGAATGAACCACGACCCGTAGAAGGTCTCATGAAACCTCAAAAATCTGCAATTTGCATAACTTTGCCAAAAATCTTCCCGACTCTTATAATCATGCAAAATCAACATAAAAATAAATCAAACCTACTAATATCGCTTCAACGAAAAATAAATTCTAAGTTTAAAGCATCAAAAGTGTCCTATTTTGGCAGCATATCAACACCCTCAACTTAAAATTATTGTTATTCCTCAAGCGACGAGCTCAATCTAACATAAGCAATACAACAAAACACAGACCGCAATTTCATGACATACATCATCTCTCAATCAAACACAGATACCCAGTCAAACTTATCCAAGTATATACAGACAGTTATCAAACAAACTCATGCAAATCAATACACGTTAGTGCAACTATGATAGATAAGGCAATGTTCATAATCAACATTCACCGAGATAGCCTATAACCAACAATATAATTCAAGTGCCCTCACAAAAAGAAGTCTCATATCTTACTTAGAGTGACATGTTTAGATTTAATACTCAGGACTGATAAAAAAACTTACACTCTCAAAGGATATTCAAACACTATATACAATACCATAGGCTTGCCCCTATATTAATAACCATGACCTTCAACTAATTGGACTAGGATCACTATAGGACTTTCTTAGCTTGTAACATAGGCTCAGGGGGCTTTGGTATGATATTTCAGGAACATATTGACTAATGACCCTCCTTGACACTGTGTTATTTCACACTTTTGCCCAATTAACATTGATATTTTTAACTCATTACTCCCCCTTTTCTATTTCAAACACTTTCAGGTGCCTTATTTTAATTTTTAGCTCATTGTCTTTTATTTTTCTCAGTTCTTTTTTTTTTCAACTCATATATTTGACATCTATTTATTTTTCTAGCACTCACATCATACTTTTCCATTTTTCATTGTATTCCTACGCTTACTTTCCTATATTGCTGTGATTCATTTTCAACATCCGCCCTCAACTTAGGCATTTGGCCTAAGTTAAGGTGCACAATATCCAATCTCTGAACTAGGTCCCCTTTTTGGTAGTCACCCTCAACTTAGGCTTTTATCCTGAGTCAAGGTACATAATATTCAAGGAAGGAACAGGGACAAATTCAAGATTTCACAGACAAAAAAGTTTGGTTACCCAAATATTTATAAAGAAAGAGTACATGTAAGGCTCAAATATTCAGAACAAAGGATGCATACTGCATTTGGTTAGTTATTTTTACGCTAAGTGGACTAATATGAACAATGACCTATGATCCTTTCCTAACCAACTAACCTACAGTCTCAGTCAGAATAACATGGCAAGTTCTAGATTGAAAACCAGTATAAGAATCATCCAATAATGCTAAAACACACTTGACACAAAATACATTGTCAATAAAGACTTTTGGATCATGTTATTTTATCACATTTAAGCGCTATCTTGTCAGAACAAACACTGTCAATCACTTATTTAACATGGTTGTCATCACAACTACCTACCAGCACATCATAAAAAATAGAGGGGTATCATTTTTCAATAAATATGCCACAAATATCAGTACAATATGCTACTAGTACTACTTACACATCCTAAATGTGTTGGTTCAACAAAAATAAATGTCCTGAGGGAAAGAACACAGGCAAGAAAACCTGCAAACTAAGAAATTGAGATAGATATAGCCCTTGGTTACTCAGACTTCCCTGTGGCCTATGACTACCCACACCTCATTGAAAAATGTATGCATTCTCCTCAATGCAACAAAATAAACTATAATATAATATTTGGGTAAAAAAAGAGCATACCTGGGTACCTAAGTGCCAATATCAATCTGTGTCTCTCCACCCTCAACCTGTTGGGTGGTCTCCTCAGTCATGGTGAAATGTCAAGAGGGTCCACACCCCTCACAACTCTTGCTTGCCTGCTTATTGCAATATCTCATTAACAATTGAGGCTCTTTTGATAGCCTCCATATGCTCGGTCTCTAGTCTCTTTGCCTCTCTTTTTGTAGCATTTCATCCTCATCAATACGATGCCTCTTTCCAGAAGCGTGGTCTAGTGGCTCATCAACAAACAAATCAATAATTTCTGAAGTAACATCATGAATAGGAATCACTAGAGGTGTTGAAGTCGCTGCCCTCATATCCACTTGGAGCTGCTGGATCTCTGCCCGGATAGCTGTAATATCTGGAGTCTGGGTCGATCGGAGGCTATGCTCTACGTGCCTCTCAAATACATCTACACAACTATGAAATGATGTAAGTCTCTTCTCAATGATGTCTGTGAAATGCTCTTATACACGCTCCTCAAACTCTGCAATGGCCTTATAAACCCAAGGTCGAATCTGCTTCAACAACTGAGTCAACTGGGACTCAGTGCAAACTTGTCTCTGCACCAGAGCCTGAACAGAATCTGCAAACACGTAAACCATGTTTGCCGTCTAAGGATGCATGGGTATGACCTCTGGTACAACAAATAAAGTAGTAGTGGGCCCCATTTCCTCCCCAATCTCAGTCTGTGAGGGCCTCTCGATCTCTGTAGCAGTGGCAGTGGAGGTCATAGGCTTAGGCTGTGGTGCCTTGGCAAACATCTTAGGTAATCAGATTAGAGGTTGTAGTGCTCATTGAATAGCCATAAAATTCTCATCAGCCTTGATCAGGCTAGCATCTTGAGTCCTTTGGACCTCAATCATCATGTCTATATTAAGCAAGATCTTCGCTCCCGCCTCTATACATAATCGGTGAATCAAATAGGGGAATAAAATTAACATGGACCTCTTTAGAGCACGCTTGTGTATCTCCTCCTCTATATAATGAGAAAAATATATATCATAGCCAACATTGATGCTGACAACAAATACAACATGATCCAATGTCAAAGTATTATCTGCCTGGGTCAGCCAGATCTGCGTACGTATAATAGCCCACCAAATTTTATCAGCTAAGCTGAGTGAAACCTTCACAATAGGCCCAAAACTGGATATCCAGTCAGGGACCTAGCCTTGCTCAGCTATATGGCCGACAATCCATCTCATCAAAATGTCCTTTTGAGCCACATCCCTCTTCAGAAATCTGGCCTTGGCCTGCCCCAACCTGTAATCATACTCTGCTGTCGTAACAAGGGCTTGGTACTTGGGGCCAAAAAAAACCTGTGAATGGTGGCCTCTGATATATTAATAGGAACTCTACACACCATTCTTTGTGTCAACTTGGGTTGTGAAAGGGGTTTCCCCTTCTTTGGGGTCACCTCGAGATAGAATCAGCATAGGACTTATAAAACTCTCAAACCAATACCGGGGAGTACTTCCTCAACGTAACTACTAACCAATCTAAATAGTATCGGGCCACGGTGTCTCGGAGCATAGGTTTACCATCAAACCCAGAAGTAACAATCTGTGGCTTCTCAAAAATAGTCCGGGCTTGACGACCCCTGTCGTCCTACAAGACATCCTCTCGATATATATCCTGCATGCCCCAGACACACCAGCATTTTGTCAATCCAGATGCAGGGATTGGTGTTAGGAAAGACCTAGAGACTCCACAAACACTGACCCTAACCGTGACTCCTCATCTGAATCGGAGCTATCCCTATCTTTGGAACTCGACCTAGACCCCTCTTTAGAGTCTGTCATCTGGAACGAGCTGCTCCGCTGTGGACCTCCTTCCTCAGACTAGGGGGGTTGTTGTGAAGTATCCTGTGACTGAGCCAGCACCAACTGTCTAGATATCGCCCTATTAGTGCATAGCTCAACGCCCTCATCCGGATAAACATTGTGCACCTCTAATGAACCTTTAGCCTCAGAGTTTGTAGTCTCATCACAGAGTTGGGTCTGCATGGCCTGTATCTTATCTCTCTTAGGACGTGGACCCATGGTACCTGAAAACACAATAATATACATACATGAGTCTCAAGAATGAAAAAAAGAAAAATAAAAGTTTAATAAAAATGGTCATAGAAGAACCTATGAAGGCTCACCTAAACTACAACCCATAGAAGGCCTTCATAGGGACAGGGTACAATAATTTTAGCCACTAGATTTGCATACATGGAACCTATGAACACTATGTATGGGTCATAGATTGAACTACGACTCATAGATGGGTTCTTCTTGTATATATTCAAAAATCAAAGATTCTGATCTCAACTTACGAGGGGAAACTACGGTCCGTAAATTAAACCACGGGCCGTAGAAGACCTCCATACTTATGAAAAACAACAACCTCAATTGCCCAAGTCAACCATTCAATTCCATTTCATCAATGTACAACTAAAATTTCAGCTAAGTCCTAGTCAAGTAAAAATTTCACGATTACTCACGCCTAATGACTTGGTCATAGTAACAGGGTATACAAATTTAAACAACATCGAAGCAATGACACAAATATATTCCCTCACTGACCAATTTAAATTCAAAGTACATGAGCCATTATTCATCACTTTACTTACTTACGATACCTATTTACATTCAATTCATGCAATTAGGATGGGGTATAGGCATTCACCACAATATCAAGGCTACCATTGACAATCTAACAGTGATTAGCACAACAATGCACAAAATTATCAATCTATACCAATTGGTATGCCAAGAAAATCATAATATTCATGCTCATTAGTTTCTCATACCAATAACATACTTTTCTGACAAGAATGAAAATTCAAGAGGAGTACATACCAGAGTACTGAGTGAAAGGCTAAGAAAACTAGTGAAAATACCAAGAAATTGGAACCATAGGTGCGCCAGAACAGTGATTCCATCATCGGAATTTGGCCAAAAAACTTGTCAGAAATTATGGTGAGGTTCGGATGGTAGTTGGAATTTGGGAACAAAAATGTAGGGTTTGGTATGGCTTGCAATTTCAAAGAAAATGAGGGGTTATTGAATTACCCTTCTTTTATTTCATGTTTTCTGGGTCGGGTTTAAGTGGGACTTTGATCCCATGAAACCTCGATTACGGGTTGTTTCTTATGTTATGACACATAAGACTTGGTTTCGTGGTTTCAAAGTCCAATGTTTCAAGACTTAGTTATTACGAAGCCCTCTATGGGTCATAGGTTGTTCTATGACTCGTAGGTAGGATTCGTAAGTACCCCTAATACTTAGAAAAATTTCCAAAATCTTACCTGGAGTCCACGAACCGCATTCACAACCCATAGTATTGTCTATGGATCATAAAGTTGGCTCATGGACTGGATTACACAAATATTTTCTCACTGGAAATAGTTCTACGAGTTAGTATATGGGTCGTGGTGTAAATCACGACCCATGAAACCAGTCGTAGAACTAACTTTTCTCACTTTTTCATATTATTTTGTTGCCTTAATTTTGTTCCTATTAATTTTGCTCCTACACGTTCTCAACAACATAACCTGTTACCCTATAATTTTTAAGTCCATGAGTCTAAAGTTATGACCAAAACATGAAAATTAAGCTACCTATGAGTCCAAAAGGAAAAACTAACACAACTACGTACAAATTATGGATAATATATTGGGTTTCCTCTCAAGTAGCGCTTGGTTTATTGTCGCTACATGACTTAGAGTACTCGGTTACTAAGACTTCACCAAGTATCGATGCATCCACTATCTGCACTTTCTCAGCATTGCTGCCAAAATATAGTTTAATTCTTTGGCCATTCACCTGGAATCTCGTGCCATCTTTCTTTTCTAACTCAACAACCTTATGGTGAAAAACATGTATGACTTTAAAGGGTCCCACCCATTTGGACTTGATTTTTCTAGGAAATAACTTCAACATTGAATTGAATAGCAAGACCAAGTCTCCTGGTGCGAATTGATAATGCTCAATGCGATGATCATGATACAACTTCATCCTTTGCTTTTACAGGACTGAGCTCTCTTATGTCCTCAAATGAAACTCATCAAGTTTGTTGAGTTGGCTCAGTATTGAGGTTATCACATCACTTCAATCTAGATTTAGCTTTTTGAGTACCCACATTGCCTTATACTCAAGCTCTATAGGTAAGTGACAAGATTTACTAAAGACAAGTTGGTAAGGAGACATACCTATGGGAGTTTTAAATGTTGTCTGGTGTGCCCACAATGCATTATCAAGCCTTCGCGACCAATCTGTCCGGTTAGCATTCACAGTCTTAGATAAAATATGTTTAATCTCCCTATTAGATACCTCAACTTGCCCACTTGTTTGAGGATGGTAAGGTGTTTCCACTCTATGCTTTACCCCATACTTCTCAAGAAGAGCTTTGAACAACCTATTGCAAAAATGGGAACCTCCATTGTTGATGATTGCTTGAGGGGTGCCAAATCGAGAGAAGATATTTCTTTTGAGGAGTGTCGTGATACTTTTACCTTCATTATTGGGAAACACAACCTCTTTCACCTATTTTGTCATGACTCGGATAGGGAGCCTAGATGTGACATGGCTAAAGAGGACCCGAAGGCCCTCGATCAAGCCATCATAACATCATTACACACATCATCGGTTCGGAAGCGCAGAAGCTAGACACATAACACGTAAGCTCTAAGGGATTTGGGACTTGGAACTCAAGCTATGGGGACAATGACAGGAATGGGACAAACATGCTTACACATAATAATAATCTCTAAGGACAAGGGGAAATAGGATTCCACTATGGGGGCACACCGGGATTATGAGACTTGCCACATAAGCATATAGCCATTCACAAACCCATCATGCAAGTCAATATCATCACAAGAGAACATGATCATGAACCAAGCTAAATAGCATCGTATTACATAACCAAATATCCAACATACAAGCCAATGTACAAGAGTATAGATTTATCCAACAATACCTCTACATAGATGAGTGGGGCCTCAACAAGTTTGAGGCTCACCCTCAAGTCAATAGAAAGTAAATACAAAAAAATAAAATGGTAGATAGATGGTGGTTATTGCCCTTGAACAAAAGGGCTCACAACTAGCACGTCTTCAATAGTATCTCAAGAGTCGTCCGGTAGAATGTAGATGTCACCCTCGGTCCCTACATGGTTAGATCATATAGATAAGAATATGGATTAGCACAATTAAGCACTAAGTATGTGGGCATGCAATACATATGACACGTATAGTATGACCAAGCGACATGTCAAAGGGACAAGTATGCGAAAGGAATGCCCGTAGCCAAAGAGTAATATAACAATATGCTATGCCATGATGCATGAGATGAAAATCCTATGTTCATATATAGTGGGGATGTCACCTCAACCGACAACATGGTAGACCCGAACGAGCTACTATCCGGATCTGGTCTACTTGCCAAGTAGGACCCATGGATCCCTTGAGACAAGGGATAATCATGACATAGGAACTCCTATCTAGGGATTCAAAACCCATGGTGGCACATGGTTTAACGGAAAGGGATTGAGCCCAATCCCTTGGTGGTAAGTCTCATCCCACAGGAATACGTACATATATACATGCAACATTAAATCGGGAGACTTACATTCTTTGCAAATCATGCATCATTAGTCATGT
>JBCEWC010022129.1:0-10159 GCA_038996855.1 Solanum aculeatissimum | reverse complement strand
TATATATATATGTATATGTATATGTATATGTATATGTATATGTATATGTATATGTATATGTATATGTATATGTATATATATATGTATATGTGTATGTACTCTTGTGGGATGACGACTTAGCACCGAATGGGATTGGAATAGTAAGTGAGCTATCCCCAAGGGTCCCACTCATTTCCTTTAAACTATGTGCCAGCATAGGTATATAGTAACCCTTACCGAAATGGTTGGGTCATATGGTACGGTTACAATATGATATGATATGATATGGAAATCCTTCTAAAATGAACAGGTTGTAAGGAAGGTGGTCATCACACTGAAATGAATAGGTCGTAAGGTGTGGTGTAGATTACCTTTGGCAAAGTCTTCTCTCATCTGATGGAAGGCCTCATCAGGAAGATTCACATTGTAGCTCACATGGGTTTGAGATGTCGGTTATGGTCACATCCCCATTATATGCAAGTTTTTTGGCATTGTATACATCATGGATTTTAAGGCATATTGATAAAGTATTTTTTCCTATATTCTTTTTCTATATGTGTGCCCTAGTCATCTAGCATTGGTTTAAAAGTTGGTCATGTTCATATGCATTGCATGCCCACATACTTAGTGCATTCTATGTACTAACCTATATTCTTCATTTGCATGATATAACCATTTAGGGGCCAGAGTTGATATCTATCCACCTTTGGACAGTTAGTTTGGTGACTTTGGATTATTGCTAGTGGTGAGCCCTTTACTTCAAGGGCAAAACCCACCTTCCTTTATCTTATGTTCTTGTTATGTCTTTTCTATCTTGTGACTTGAGGGTGAGCCTGGGACATGTCGTGGCCCCCGTCTTATCCTATGTAGAGGCATTGCTAGACATATCAGATTCTATTGTACGCCTATATTATATGCTTGATGAGATTCTATGACTACATCATGCTTTGACTATGACTATGCTTATGTTATTATGATATGTTTTAAGGAGAATATGATTATGTGGATAGTCCCAAGTCCCTTCTTACCCCCATAACTTGAGTCATATTTACCCGCCCCTTAGAACATATTTACTATGTGTTATGTGATTCATGTAAATCTTTTTCCCTACAACATCCCCATAGCTTGAGTCCAAAGTTCTGTAATCCCTTAAAATTATGTGTTTCTTGTTAAATTATGTGCTTCCAAACTAATTATGTGTAAGTTGATGTTAAGATGGCTTGATTGAGGAGTCTCAGGTTCTCATTTGTGATGTCACATCTAGGTCTTACCCTCTGGTCATGACAAAGATGGTATCAAAGTACTAGGTTTATAAATATTCCTCGGAGTCCAACATACCGAGTCAAGTAAAAGTCTTATTCATGGGTGTGATGTGTGTCATACCTATGAGTGAGAGGCTATGGCGATATTTTAGGAATTGTATCACTTCATTGCCTCTTATGTCGTGCTATGAGCTATTTCATAAGGTTTCCTGAATTGTTGGTGTTCTTGTCACTCTTTTAGAAGATACCTTCACGAAGAGCTCCACTCCCTAGGCAGACCCAAGTTTATGAGGAACAAGCCCCTCAAGAGCCTATAGTAGAGCAAGTGACTCATGCTGAATTCTAAAATGTTGTTGATATGTTAGCTCAAGTGGTGACCAATCAGGCCTAGTCGACTATTCCTAATAATGGTCAATCTCCAGCCTCTAGGGTGAAAGTCTTCACTCGGATGGATCCTCCAAAGTTCTTGGGTTTAAAAGCTGATAAAGATGCCCAAGACATTGTTGATTGTTGATTTTCATGGGTATGAGTTCTGAGGAGAAAGATAAACTGGTTGCTTATTAGTTGAAAGATGTGGCCCAGGTGTGGTAGAATTAATAGTTGGTTGAGAGGGTTGATGATGATAAGGTTGATTGGGAAGAGTTCAATTTTTCTTTTCTGGACCATTTCTTCCCTCTTGAAATTAGGGAGGACAAGATGACAAAATTCATTAACCTCAAGTAAAGTGGCATGTCTGTGAGAGACTATTCTCTCAAGTTCACAAAGCTCTCAAAGTATGGTCCTATGCTAGTAGTTTATCCCCATGCAAGGATGCACAAGTTTATTTTTAGGGTCTCTGATTTGGTAGTGAAGGAATGTCACAACGCTATGCTTAGTCGGGATATGAATATTTCTAGGATTATGACTTATGTTGAATATATTGAGGGTGAGAAACTCAAGGAGAAGAGGGGTGAATGATATTAAGAGGGGTCGGTATGATTGTAGTTTCTCTAACTCTAGGAGTGGTGGTGGAAATTATCGCTTTCAACAAAGCCAAGGTTCTAATGCAAGGTCTGTTGATGCTAGGGTGCCTCCTCCTAAGGCACAGATTGGGGGTGGGGCAATGTTTCCTTGGTGTGATAAGTGTGGGAAGAAACTTCTTGCGAGATGTTGAAAGTATACAGGTGCTTGCTACGGATGTGGCAACATGGGCCACAGGGTTTCCAACTGTCCTAAAGTTGCTAAAAAGGGTCAAGGCCAAGAAGCTTTGGGTGGTCAGGTTCAACAAAGGGTTCCTCCAGGAAATTCTCCCTGAAATAACAGGTTCTATGCTTTGCATGCATGCCAGGAGGTTGAAGTGACTTCGGATGTGGTGATAAGTATGTTAAAAGTCTTTGATTTTGATGTTTATGCTTTGCTTTATCCAGGTGCAAATTTATCTTTGATGACTCCTTTATTGGTTGTTAAGTTTGGTTTGAGTCCTGAAACCTGGAGGGAGCGTTATTCGGTTTATACTCCCGTGGGTAAGTCTATTATTACTTGAAAAGAGTATTGGGGTTGTCCTATTTTGGTCTTGCATAAAGTCTTTCTCGGTAACCTTGTAAACCTTGAGATATTTGACTTTGATATTATTCTTGGGATGGATTGGTTGGATGCATCATATGTCTCAATTGATTGTAGGACTAGGAAGGTCAGATTTTAGATTCCTAATGAACCTATTTTGGAATGGAAGGGTAGTGATTTTGTTGTTAAAGGTCGATTTATTTCCTATCTCAAAACCCAGAAGATGATTTCTAAGGGGTGCATCTATCATATTGTATGGGTTAGAGATATAGAGACTGAGTCACTTACTTTTGAGATAGTTTTGGTGGTTAATGAGTTTCCTGATGTGTTTCTCGAAGATTTGCCCGGTATTCCTCCTAATAGGGAAGTGGATTTTGGCATAGCTCTCCTTCTAGATACTAAACCTATTTCCATTCCTCTTGACTGTATGGCCCTGACTAAGCTAAAAGAGTTGAAGGATCAGTTGAAAAACCTATTGGGGAAAGGCTTTATTAGGCCAAGTATTTCACCTTGGAGGTGCTCCCGTGTTGTTTGTAAGGAAGAAGGATGGGTCGCTTTGAATGTCTATTGACTATCGATAATTGAAAAAGGTGACCATCAAGAATAAGTACCCGTTACGCAGGATAGATGTCTTATTTGATCAACTTAAAGGAGCCGCTCATTTCTCAAAGATAGATCTTCGTTCGGGTTATCATCAGTTGAAGGTGAGAGAGTGTGATATTTTCTAGGATAGCTTTTCAGACTCGGTATGGACATTTTGAATTTGTCTTAATGTCATTTGGTTTAACCAATGCCTCGGTGGTATTTATGGATCTTATAAATCGGGTGTTCAATCTATTCCTTGACAGTTTTGCGGTTGTCTTCATTGATGATATCCTGATTTACTCCTAAAATAAGCAGAGCATATGGATTACTTGAGGTTAGTTCTTTGGACCTTGAGGGAGAAGAAGTTATTTGCCAAGTTTAGTAAATGTGAGTTTCTGTTGGGAGAAGTTTCTTTTCTTGGTCATATGGTGTCTGGTGATGGTATTAAAATTGATTCCAAGAAGACTGAAGTGGTAAAGACTAGCCTAGACTATTGACCCCTTCTAATATTTAAAGTTTCCTTAGGTTGGCTGGTTATGATCAGAGGTTTGTTGAGGGATTCTCATCCATCATATCCCCATTAACTCAAAGGGAATCCAAGCTTGTGTGGTCAAATTAGTGAAAAGAGTTTTCAGACTATGAAGGATTGGCTTACATCAGCTCCCATTTTGACTTTACCAAATAAGTTAGATGGGTTTGTGGTATATTATGATGTTTCTCGTATTTAATTGGTTTGTGTGCTTATGTAACATGGTAAGGTGATAGCTTATGCATCATGGCAATTGAAGGTGCATGAACGAAATTACTCGACCCATGATCTTGAGTTGGCGGCGGTGTTGTTTGCTTTAAAGATTTAGAGACACTACTTGTATGGGGTTCATGTAGTTGTTTTCACCGATCAGAAGAGATTGCAATACGTGCTCACCCAAAGAGATCTTAACTTGAGATAAAGGAGGTGGTTAGAACTACTCAAGGACTATGACATGAGTGTCTTATATCATCCTGGCAAGGAGAATATCATTGTGAATGCCTTAGTAGACTATCCATGGGTAGTGTGTCTCATGTTGATAAAGACAAGAAGGAATTGGTAAGGGATGTGCATCGCTTGGCTAGGTTGGGTGTTAGATTGACTGACTCCGATGATGGTGGTATTTTTGTTCAAAACGGGTTTGAGTCTTTTGTGGTTGTTGATGTCAAGGAAAAACAAGATTTGGATCCTTCATTGGTTGAGTTAAAGAAGTTGGTTGCCGAAACAAAGATAGAGGATTTCTCCCAAGGGAGAGATGGTGTGTTATGGTACCAAGACCAGTTGTATGTTTCGAATGTTGATAGCCTTAGGGAGGTTATCATGAGTAAGGCCCATAACTCCCAATATTCTATTCATCCGGAATCCACTAAGATGCATTGGGATTTGAGAGAGGTGTATTGGTGGCATAGCATGAAGAAAGACACAACCAAGGTTGTATCATAATGTCCAAATTGCCAACAAGTGAAGATAGAACACCAAAGGCCCGGTGGTTTGGCTTAAGATATTGAGATTTCTACTTGGAAATGGGAAGATGTGAATATGGATTTTGTAGTTGGGTTGCCCCGTACTCATAAATAGTTTGATTCTATATGCATTATTGTTGAACGAATGACCAAGTCAGTTCATTTTTACCGGTCAAGACTTTTACAATGCCAAAAATTATGCTAATTTGTATATTCGAGAATTGGTGAGATTGTATGGTATACCTATGTCTATCATATCAAATCGTGGTACATAATTTACTTCTCACTTTTAGAGATCATTTCAAAGAGGGCTTGGCACGAACTTTAAAGTGAGCACTGTGTTCCATCCTCAAACTAATAGGCAAGCCGAGAGGATAATTCAAACCTTGGAGGACATGTTGAGGGAGTGTGTGGCTAAGTTCGGGCCATATGAGATTGTTGAGCGGGTTGGCAATGTGGCTTATAGATTGGAGTTTCCTTCAGATATGTGTTTTATTCATCTGGTGTTCCATGTTTTAAAGTTGAGGAAGTTGGTTGGTGACCCTAAGGTGATTGTACCTTCGGAGGGTGTTATGGTTGAGGAGAACTTGACTTATGAAGAGGTACCAGTCGAAATCTTGGATAGGCAAGTGAAGCGGCTTCGCAACAGGGAGGTGGCTTCGATTAAAGTGCTTTGGAGGAATCAACATGTGGAGAGTGCTACATGGGATGCGGAGTCCGACATGATGAGGCAATACCCCTATCTCTTCCAATCTACTCAAGCCTAATGTACTAGGTTCTATCCTTTCCAAATGGTCCTAATTCTTTATTCCTTGAATTTCATAGCATGGCATGCATACATGTGCACGGAAATGATTTTTAATGATGTTTTGACATGAGTTTTAATGTTTTTGTGATTTTTAAATAATAAATGATGCATTATGTCTTTATATTGAGATGTTTTTTGTTTAAGTCAAGTCTTTTAAGCATTGTTCTAGCCGATTCGAGGACAAATGTTCCTAATGGGGAGATGATGTAACAACCTAGAAATTTTAGAACCTTGAGAAGTTGATTAAGCTCTGATATGAATCTTCCATGGTTGGTTAAGGATCTTCATGAGTCTTTCTTGAATGGTCATATTCAAAGAAATCACATTGGTTAAGTTCTACATGGCGTCTTGTGGAAGTACTGACTTTAAAGGGCCAAATATCTTAGCACAAGTAGACTTGGGAGGCGCATTACCTATCACATTAAATCTCTTTGAGTTATCTTTCCAACGCACTTAGTTTCACCTGATTCAGAGTTCAGATGAAGAAGTTATGGCATTTTTGGTGGGACTGCTTGCACAGGGATCCTTTTCTAGAAATTTGCTAAGGCATACCCCCATGGTATCCTTCACGGACCGTGTGCCACTTCATGGTCCATGAATAGGCCCGTGTGACCTCTCACGAGGAGTGGTAAGATGTTTCGAGATGACCTTGACTTAACGATTCATTGTATGTATAAGGTTAGAGTTTCGGAAATCGCGTCAACAATGAATGGAGGTTCACAGACCGTGTGAGGCCTCATGGCCCGTGAACTTGTTCGTGTGAGGGTGCCAGCCAAGGCTCTAGGACAAGTGAGGCTCCATTGACCATTTCATGGTCCGTGTGAAGCCTCATGGACTGTGAGACCCTCCGTGTGGTTGCGGAAGTGAAATTTTTCTAAGTATGGAATGACCATCTCAGACCTTCATCGACAAAATATTTTTGAAGTGTTGCTTCATGGTTTGTGAGATCACTACACGGTCCATGTAGTGGAACATGCGAGTGACGTTGGCAATTTTTCTTACCCATTTTATTAATGGTTTAATTGTAATTTTAGTGATTCCTCAGGACGTTTTAGTCTTCCTAAGCCCTCTTAAATCCCTGAATTAGCCTATACATATTCATTCAATTCAAATTCTTCCAAAACTTAGAATTATATTCAAACTCTCTCTTCCAAGTGCAGGTTGAAGGTTGGAGTTGGAATTCAAGGAAAATTTCTTCTTCAATCTCTCTTCTCTCTAAAGCTTCTAGTTAATCAAGGTATGTGGGAATTCATTAATGGTTCCTTTCAACCATAAAGCCCCAAATTAATTTCTTCAATTGATTTTATGAAATTATGCTTACTTTGAATTTGGGTCTTCTAAATTATGAATAAATTGAAGTATGGGTTGCATTTAATTGTTGATTTTAAAGTGAATTAAGCCCTAATTTGTTGAATTCCATTGATTTCATAAAGGTTCAATTATGTATGTCTCATTAAGCTTTAATCTATGCATGGGTAATGTTAATTGAGTTTTAATTTGTTGATTTAACTTTGAATTACATATGGATTATTCTTATTATGAGTTTAATTTATGAATTCTAATTTCCCATGCCTATCTCATCATCATTCATGACATTTGCATTGATGAGTATGGATTTTTATGAAGCTTTTGATGTGGGCTAAGTCCCGAATATGTTTATGACTATGATTTTGAACAAGTATGGGTTATGACAAGAATGTGATCACATAATATCTATGATTTGGATCTATGAGAAAATATGGATGTTTACACCAATATGATTGATATGAATGGAGCTACTCCTATACATAAAAGTATGACATGAAATCGTATTTGTCATTTTAGCCCAACCTTGCATTGCATCGATTTGGAAGTACTTATCCTTCGTTTGAAAGCATGTATATGTATATGTATACTTGTGGGATGACGACTTAGCATCGAATGGGGTTGGAGTAGTAAGTAGGCTATCCCCAAGGGTCCCACTCATTTCTCTTGAACTATGTGCCAGAATAGGTATATGGTAGCCCTTACCAAAATGACCGGTTCGTAAGGTACGATTACAATATGCTATGATATGATATTCAAATCCTTCTAAAATGAGTGGGTCGTAAGGAAGGTGGCCATCACACTGAAATGACCGGGTCATAAGGTGTGGTGTAGAATACATTTGGCAAGTAGTCTTCTCTCATTCGATGGGAGGCCTCATTGGGCAGATTCATGTTATAGATTACATGGGTTTGCGATGTCAGTTATGGTCACATCCCCTTTATATGCAAGTATTTTGGCATTGCATGCATCCTGGATTTCATGGCATATTGATATACTATTCTTTCCCATATTCTCTTTCTATATATGTGCCCTTGTCATCTAGCATTGGTTTACAAGTTGGTCATGTTCATATACATTGCACGCCCGCATACTTAGTGCATTCTATGTACTGACCTTATTCTTCATCTACATGATCTAACCATGTAGGGGCTGGAGTTGATATCTATCCACCTTTGGACGGTTAACTTGGTGATTCCAGATTGTTACTACTGGTGAGCCCTTTACTTAAAGGGCAAAACCCACCTTCCTCTATCTTATTTTCTTGTTATGTCTTTTATATCTTATTACTTGAGGGTGAGCTCGGGACATGTCATGGCCCCCATCTTATCCTATGTAGAGGCATTATTGGACATATCGGATTCTAATGTATGCCCGTATTATATGCTTGATTGAGATGCTATGACTATATCATGCTTTGACTATGACTATGCTTATGTTATTATGATATGTTTTAATGAGAATGTGATTATGTGGAAAGTCCCAAGTCCCTTCTTGCCCGCATTGCTTGAGTCATACTTACCCGCCCATTATAACGTATGTGCTATGTGATTCATGTAAATCCTTTTCCCAACGACATCCCCATAGCTTGAGTCCAAAATCTCGTAATCCCTTAGAATTATGTGCTTCTTATTAAATTACGCGCTTCCAATCCAATGATGTGTAAGTTGATGCTAAGATGGCTTGATTGAGGAATTTTGGGTTCTCATTCGCCATGTCACATCTATGCCCTACCCCCAGGTCGTGACACTAGCTCATAGGCAACCATAGAAACTCTCCTCAAAATCTCAAATGGGCCAATGAATCTGGAATTGAGCTTTCCCCTCTTCCCAAATCTCATCACACCTTTCATGGGTGAAATCTTTAGCCAAACACTGTCACAAACAGAAAACTCCAGAGGTTTAGTCCTCCGGTCAGTATAACTCTTCTAGCGGCTCTAAGCTTTTAAAAGCCTGCCATGAATCAAACGAACCCGATCCATGTCATATCTAAGTAGCCCCACACTTGACACATCATCAGAACCTGAGTCAAACCATCCAATGGGTGATCTGTACCTCCGGCCATACAAGGCCTCAAATGGTACCATCTGGATGCTAGATTGGTAAATATTATTGTATGCGAATTCTGCCAAAGGTAGGTGTTAGTCCCATCTGGCACCAAAATCAATCACATAAACCCATATCATGTCCTCTAACACCTGAATTATGCACTCGGATTGACCGTCTATCTAGGGTTGGAAAGCTGAACACAAATCCACTCTACTACCAAAACCATGTCGTAGAGCCCGCCAAAAATGAGAGGTGAGCGCAGATCCTCTGTCGGATACTATAGACACTTGCACACCATGAAATCTGACTATTTCTTGGATATAAAACCTAGCCAACTACTTCACACTATAGTTAGTCTTCATCGATAAGAAGTGAGCCGACTTGGTCAAACGATCAACCACTACCCAAACCAAATCAAACTTACCCGAACCATGGGAAAACCTGTAACAAAGTCCATAGTCACTCATTCCCATTTGCACTCAGGAATGGACATCTTTTACATCGATCCACCGATCGTTTGGTGTTCATACTTGACTTGTTTGCAATTCAAACATTTTACCACAAATTAAATTATGTCCCTTCTCATCCCAAACCATAAATAATGTTGTTTTCGGTCATGGTACATCTTAGCTACACCTAGATAGATGGAATATTTAGTACAATGGGTTCCATCAAATATCAGTCTTACCCAATCTTGTACTTTAGGTACACAAACTCTACCATTTATCATCAAAACACCCTCAAAATCAATAATAGTTTCCTTGGTTTCACCCCTTAACACTTTGTCACTAATCAAGCATAACCTGGGGTCCTCAAACTAATGGGCACATATCTAACAAAACAAAGAAGACCTAGCCTCAACAAAAGCCAAAATACTATGGGGAGGAGAAATATCCAACTGAACTATCTGTCTAGAAAGCAACTGAACCTCTAAGGGTAGGGGCCTCTCCGCAGCTGTCACGACCCGGATAGGGGGCCTAGATGTGACATGGCAAAAGAAAACCCAAAGACCCTCGATCAAGCCATCATAACATTATTACACTCATCATCAGTTCGGAAACACGGAAGCTAAAGCATGTAGCACATAAGCTCTAAGGGTTTAGGGACTTGTGACTCAAGCTATGGGGACAATTCGGGAA
>JBCEWC010022128.1:0-10159 GCA_038996855.1 Solanum aculeatissimum | reverse complement strand
CCCTCCCCCCTCCATACAAAAAAAAGTAATTTATTTTTTACAAAAAATATTCCAATTTTAATTTTTTACTCCGCTCCCGCCCCCAACCGCCCATCCCCAACCCCAAAAAAAGAATTTAAATATTTATTTTTAAAAATATTTCAAATTATGAAAATATTTTTATGCCAGAAATTATTTTTCTAAAAATTATTTTCATGTCAGAAATTATTTTTCTAAAAAATATTTTCTACTCTCTAGCTAAAAATAGAAGTTTTTTTCTAGAAAATATTTTCATTTATTAACCAAACAATTGGAAATATTTTTCGAAAAATAATTTTCATTCACCAATCAAACATGAGAAAATGAGTTAGAAATCAACTCATTTTCAAGGAAAATATTTTCCTCCATACCAAACACAACCTTGATGTAAAATCTCTTAAGAGTATGAGTTATTTTGAGAAAAATTGTGTAAATTAGCTCAAAACAGATGATATCACATTTTACTAAGAGCATCTTTGAGCCGAAACAATCTAAAAATATTAATTAGTAACTTGATAAATATAATACTCCCTCTGTTCCATTTTAATTATTATATTATGTTTTTCGAAAGTTAATTTAACTAATTTTTAAAGTTAAATTAATTTGATATTTTAAAATATAAATTTAGATATTCAAAGATTATAAGAAAATATTATTGATTGCATTTTTTTTGTATTAATATGACAAAGAAATACATCTTAATCTTAGCATATTAGTCAAAATCTACATAATTTCATTCTAAAATTAAAATTTATGACAACTAAAATGGATCGAAAGGAGTAATTAACCTACTATCTTATTAGAATAAAAAGAGTTTACATTACCATTTAATGCTCATATTATCATAATTTATGCTTACTTCTTTTCTGTTTAGCTTGTATAAAAGAAATGGTATTTTTTTGTATCTAGTATAACATTTTAACTGAACTTTTTATTCTATTTTTTATAAGATGATTTTTAGTTATATAAATATCTTTCACTTATTTTATTATCATAAATTCTAAAAGTCTTTTTCTTTTTCATTTTCAAATTTTGTATTCCATTAAGCACCTCCACATAAATTGAGATGGAGAATGAGTTGAGAGTAAGTTATCCTAAGATTAACTATACCAAAATCTCAAAATAAATTATTCTGGGATAAGTTATCCCATCATGCATATGGGATAACTTATCCCATCACTAAGGGGGTGTTTGATTGGGAATGATTGGAAAACACGTTACCTTGCGATAATTAATCTCATGATAAGTTATCACGGATAAGCCATATATACGTGATAACTTATTCCACCACTAAGGTAAAAATGATGGGATACGTCACGCCCAAAATCTCATTAAGACAGACTGACACCTATTGCTGAAAAAGCTCATGAGAACCAACCTATAATCATGTACTATCTATTAACATTATAAGGTGCTTCCATATTAAACATGCTTTCAGAAAAATAGATAGAAATAACAAGCCAAAAAGAAACACATATGACTAGGTCGTTGGAGTCATGATGTCTAAAATACGAGACATGACCACACTTTACTTTACATAGTTTACAAAGCCTCTATATGAGGAACACTATCCGATAAGGGTTGGGATATGTCATGATTAGCTACTATAAATCCAAAAATATATACCCTAGACACAAAAAATCCCGGAGTAACCTGGAGTTCAATAATAGCAGATGGATATCTTGTACTCCTACTAGGGATATCTACTAGCTCTTGTACTTGCAACATGAAATGCAGGTCCCCGGGAGGGACGTCAGTATGAGATAATATACTGAATATGTAAAGCAAAAAGTACTATAAGCGAAGTAAGAACTCAAATGAAATCATGCACTGATATAAGGATAAAAGACCACCTTTATCCATATTGTGGAATCATGTACTTTATGTCCTTTTCATTATTTTACTTTATCTTTCTTTACTCTACAATCCGTGCACAATATATAATACAAATGACTAACTGATCAATGATAAATCTATATCAAGATCGACCCATGCTAGACTTTTCTTTCACCTTTGAGATACCCCCCGTAATACTGGGATCGACCCATGCTAGGTGATTCTTCCACCCCTGGAATACCACCCGTCGATCAATAAACAATTTCACTTATATCTTTCATTTACTTTTTAGATGATTCTTTTGATGATCATAACATTTTGAGCTGCATGACTATATACATAACAAGTGACATGTAAATAATCATGTAAGACAATACCACAATGAAAAGAGTAGGTTACACAACTAATGAAATACCTATGAGATAAAATAATACATGGACTTTATTTAGCTAAAAAGAGAACTCATGTATCTTGGTGTTCAAAGTATATATGCAAATTTGACATTGACTATATATTAAAACATATGTACATGTTAAAGAGTGGAGACACGATTATTAGTTATGTCGGAGTTAATAAGTGTCTTTATGTGCCAATGAAGAATCTAGATTTCATGCCAAATAATAGAAAATCGAGTAGTCTTACATAACTTGTTGTACCACCTTATTATTACTTTGAAGTAACCTCCTTTCCCCCCAAATATTTATCTACAATAGAGTGGGTAATAAAACTAATATTAGTAGCTAATAAACACATTTTGGCAGTCCAATCTCATCCAAAAATAACGCTCGGGCAACAAGCTCGTAATTATCAACCCAAGAGTATTCTTTCAACTTTTCCTCCTTTAATCGTGTTTTTCTAATATACATTCTCTTATACATGGCGTATCCATCTTGTTTTATTTCCATAATAAGCTCTCAACAGTTTACAAAGTACAACGTATAACAACTCCACGCAACACACAATTAGGTAGCATAACATTACACTCTTTCCCTATATTTCGACATCAACAATTCAATCTTGTTCCAACTTCAACCAAACTGTTCTCAACATATTTACACACCTAAATAGTCCCAAAACAATCCCAAAATAGATGGGGGGACATGATACTACAGTCCCCACTCATTAGCCCACAAGTTTCTACTAAAAACATATTTAGGATATTATACTACAATCTGTTTTTAAGGAAAACAAAGATAGTGCAGTAACCTTAGTATATCATTTTCGATCTAAACCTTGTTAAGAACTTCAACCGTCCTTCATAATCAAGTCAACCAAGAAGAGAAAAGTCCCTCAATAAATAAGAAAAGTGAGCAAGAAGTTTTTTAGAAACATGCCGTCCAATATTTCACACAAGCATAACAAACATATCTTTCTTATTTTTAATTAAAAAATTATACTAAATCCATAGGTATTTCACTTACCTTAATCTTCAAGGATGAGGACTTCTTCAAGAACCCTGGTGAGGTTGTGAGAGTTGCTTTGTAAAGTCAAGAGAGAGCAAGGAGAGAAACTTAGAAAAATCTGATTTTTTTCCCCAATGTTAAGTGATTTAAGGAGCTGGTTTTAACCCCTTTTAAAAGGATCACTCTTGGCTGACTTTCTCCTTTATTTTGATCCATATTTTATCAAGTTGGTGATGCACCTACTTGGCCTTAATGGGCTTCAATTCGATGAGCTTTAGTTGTCTATTTTTTTCTTTTCCTTTCACTTGATTTTGGCCCAAATTGTCAAGTAGGTTGTGAATGTACTTGGACCCTTTATCAATTCATCTTGGGATGCCAATTTTGTCCCTTTATAATACTAAATCATGAGCTATAATTACAACCTTAACTTGGGCGTTATTCTTTATTGGACTTGGACAAATTTGATGTTAGGCCTCGTCTCCATTTTCTTTTCTTTTTCACTTAATTTAGGGTCAAATGAGTCCACTAATGTATGAGTTAATCTTCCCCATCTACCTAGCCCATTTAAGCTAAACAAGTAGGTGACTCTCCTTCTAGATTCTTAAAGTCTCACAAGCACCTCACTTCTTGTACTTCATTTAAGACCACAATCTTCTTAAATTTGACTTAAAACATATATACATTCGATCATCTTAAGCGTTAGACTTACATATAGTCCTCCAATCTAAAATTTAAACACTTGTAAAATTTGTGCTCATTCGATCAAGTCATATCGTGTTTATATGTATAGGACTAGTACACGTAAGATGTGGGGTGCTACAGAATATTTAATTTAAGAACTACATAATACCTCCAACCAAACACGGGATAAAATAATCTTACATTTTATCTTGAGATTATCATGCTTTATACCTCACACCTAACTCCAACCAAATACAAAGTAAAATAATCCTACATTTTATTATGAGATTATTATATCTTATACCTCGATCTAAACAACTCCTAATAGTATAATAGAAGAAATTTTTTTGCACTGCTGCAGAGTGATTAATGATAAGTTTTGGGGGTTAAAAATGATTAGATGAGAGTTGGACCGAAATAGTATTTACTCATTAAAAAACAATAATTTGAAAAACTGAATTTGTGTAGTAGTGTTGGTGCCAAAGAGGCATAAGGAAAGGCTTTGAACAGGTGCGCATCTTGCATGGCGAGGAAACCCGTGTTGCTCCCAAACGCTTTCTTCTACCTCTCACTCTCTTCAAAGGGTTTGGATTTCCGTCGAAACCCCTTTGTTCCTTTCCTCCATTTTCTTTTCTGATTTTTCCTCTCTACATAGTACATACGTACAAATTCTTGACAACTTGCTTCTCCCGTCTCTATATGGACTGCCTGCTTTCCACTTCTAAATCCCAATTTCTCTTTTGGGTCTTTATTCTTCTTCTCCTTGTTGTTGGAATTGACGCTGCTCAAGATGGAGTCGATTGAAGATACCCACATTTCTCAGAACAATTTGGTACTTCAAATCTTAATTTTTTTACTTGCAGATTCTTGTGGTTGTGCATTGAGTTTTCATGGGGTGTTCTTCATTTCTTCAGAGTTTCTGAGTTTTTTCTTTCAAGAGCTGTCTAATGTTTTTCTTGGTCTAAAATGGATATTGATTTTGTTCTTTGTTTTTTGTGTACTATAGAAAACTGAACTTTTAGGAAATTGAGATAGAGATATTGTTGTGCATTGCTAAGAAAACCATGTTATGAGTTAGTATTACTGTGTGAACATGTATCAGTACTTCACTGAAAACGAATTATTGTATAGATTGGTTCTATTTTTTTTTCTTTTCTTGGAAAGCTATTCCAGGCAAAAAACTTGCTCTAATGAATTGTAGTCAAAAGTTTCTGCTTTATATACTTATCCCTTGTCTTTCTGGTTGATTGGTTGTATATTTTTTTGTTAAAAAAAAATGTTTTCCTTTATTTTTTAACTTCAACTTTTGTTAATAATCTAGTATAAAGGATCTTTTCCGGTTTCTGGACCATTTTTGGATGATAATTTGGGTGCTTAGTTTAGCTTGTACATTTGTTTCATCAGTGATTACCCAGTTCAGCCTTATTTTGCTATCAAAGCAATAGTAAATTCATTAAAGCTACTAACTTTTAGTTAGTTTCCTTATACTTGATTGAGTTTTGTACTGTCACTCTTAACTCAAGAGATGTAATATGCTATAACTTGTCACATTGTTCTGGTTGGTGAATATGGAATTTGTTCATTCTTCTAAGTGGCAGAAAAAAGTTATTTTTTCATAAGTGGATCATTTGACAGAGGTGGTGTGATTTTTTAATTTTTTCGAAGATGATCTGCTTGTGAATAAATAAATGCATCATATGATTCATGATTTATACTAATTCAATTCAAATACAGATCCTACAAACGTCTGGAATCAAGAATAGTTATGATTCTACTGTTCCATCTAGATTGGAAAGGCTTTTAAGAGAAAGGGAACTAAGAAAGTCAAGCAGGTCTCAAAATGCAAATGAAGACATAAAAGATGGCAACAGAGAATCAGATGTTTTTGGAAATGGACTTGAACTCTGTCTATCAGATGGAGATAAAAGGGCCCGAGAAGGGAAGCTTATTGAAGCTCTTGTGGCATCATCCCTTTCTAATGGCTTTGAGAGGCAAGATGGACGGTCACAAAAACAAAGATTATTGGTTGTGGCAAATCGGTTGCCTGTTTCAGCTGTTAGGAAAGGCGAGGATTCATGGAATCTAGAAGTTAGTGTTGGAGGTCTAGTTAGTGCTCTGTTGGGTAAGCCGAAAAACGTAATGCTTTATATTAAAAATAAAAAAGACTAGTGAGTTTTGCTGTTGGTTTTTCTTTTCTCTGTAGGCATGGTTTATTTTCTTATCTTCTTAACTTATCTACTACATTTGAGCTTCAGTGGGGTTCTTCTCATCTGGTATGTGTGCGAATTGATGCCTTCTTATTTTGTTGAAGGTGTTAATGAGTTTGAAGCAAATTGGATCGGATGGGCTGGGGTGAATGTAACTGATGAAATTGGTCAGAGATCACTTACTGAAGCTCTAGCTGAAAAGGTTTGTAAAATAGGCCCCATTTTAAATTCTTGATGTAGCACTTGTGAACAAAGTGATATGTCTAGAGCCTCTACTTCCATATACCACCTGTATATGGGGTTATCACAACAACATTAATATAACACTTAACTTCATCTAAAAGATCTTACCTTAATGCACTATCAAACTTATGATCTACATAACAACTATAATAAAAGGTTGATCTTTGATGTGCTTTATTGCTTATGTGACTGCAGAGGTGCATTCCAGTTTTTCTTGATCAAGAAATTGTTCACCAATATTACAATGGTTATTGTAATAACATTCTATGGCCTCTTTTCCATTATCTCCCACTTCCACAAGAAGACCGTCTTGCAACGACCCGCAGCTTCCAGTCTCAGTTTGCAGCATACAAGAAGGCAAACCAGATGTTTGCTGATGTTGTCAATCAGCATTATCAAGAGGGTGATGTCGTCTGGTGCCATGATTACCACCTGATGTTTCTACCAAAATGCCTTAAAGAGTGTAACAGTGAAATGAAAGTTGGTTGGTTTCTTCACACGCCTTTTCCTTCGTCTGAAATTCACAGGACACTGCCATGTAGATCGGAGCTGCTAAGAGCAGTACTTGCTGCTGATTTAGTTGGGTCAGTCACTCATTTATCTCAATTCTCAATACTTCTAACATGCCATAAATTTCTGAGTTATTGCAAACAATTATAACTTCAAAATTATGGTAAGGAAGACGATGGGTGGGTGTAATGAAGTGGACAAGACAACCTAGAAAAGTCCCAAGAGATGCTTACCTCTTGTACCAAGTAATGATCTCAGTGCTGTTGTACCAAAATATCTTGGACTTTAAATGAATCTCCAGGAAAAGAATATGAGCAGTCTTATTTTCACACACACACACACAAAAAAAAAAAAAAAGAAGGAAGAAAGAAGAAAATAATATGAGCAGTCTTAAGGATTCAGTGCATAACAAGATTGTCAGTGAACAGTCTAGATTAGTGTAAGCAGCCATTTTAGCCCATGCTTATTATGGGGGAGTGTTCAACATATTGTGAGCAAACACTGGTAAAAAGTAATGAGAACGAAAGACATTTTTACAGAAAAGCAAACTGTCAGTGTATGTTTGCCTCAAGAGGTTTAGGATGGAAAATTCTTATTTTTGTGATAGTGATGCATTAATTAATGAGGGTCTGAGAAGCATTCTCAGGGAAACAAAGGGTTTGTGTTTTCAAATACCACCGGTAAATTTAGCAAGTGGATAAGTGCCTCATTAACACCATGAAATTCAGCTTATTAAGAATCCATGACTATTTTGTCAACTGTGATGATTTCTGCACTTCATATCTTTCTTTAAGAGGATTGGAGTGTTCTTCCTTACGAGTTCAGTCGACTCAGGTTTTGTATTTTTGATTTTTTGTCTCCAGCTTCCACACTTACGATTATGCAAGACATTTTGTTAGTGCTTGCACTCGCATTCTTGGGCTTGAGGGCACACCTGAAGGAGTGGAGGACCAAGGACAGCTAACACGTGTAGCTGCGGTATATGAATCACTTATTAATAGCCTTAAATCTTTTATGTTCTTTCTTTCTTCATCACTTGCACTTGAGTCTAGTTTCCTCTTTTGCAACATGTTATGGTTGACACATTGACTGGTTCCTTTGGATGAACAGTTTCCTATAGGGATAGATTCTGATCGGTTCATTAGAGCTCTTGAGCTTCCTGCTGTCAAACACCATATCAAAGAGCTGCAAGAAAGATTTGCTGGGAAAAAGGTTTGTTCCAGTTTAAATTCTTAGATAACTATGATGCCTAATGATCTACAACATTCAATCAGTATAGCTCGAAATGTGGGATGCTTCACCCCCGAAATTTTCTGTTACCTCAGTGCAACACTTTTGTTGTATGCTTCCTTGTGAAAACTCAAAAAAACAAATATTAAAAGGAAATATAGAAAAAAGGTCAAAACAAATATATTATCCCATTGTGTCTTATTTTGGTTATTATCACAAACAGAGCTTACACCATGATTGTGCAGAAGGTTGTCTTTGTTTTACTTGAAACGATTTTGTGCAACTAAAATTGTAATTTTTTCCTAATTTCTTGGTTTAATGATGTCTACTAGTATAAAGTAGGAAAAACACAAGTTAGATGACCATCTATGACAGAAAAAAGGAAGAAAATTGAAGAGAAGCAAAAATGGCAACCTAAATTAACTGTCTTTACCAATTTTTGATTAACTATTCATTAATTGACAGGTCATGCTGGGTGTAGACCGTTTGGATATGATTAAGGGAATTCCCCAAAAAGTGTTGGCATTTGAGAAGTTCCTTGAAGAGAACCCAGACTGGCAAGACAAGGTAGTTTTGCTACAAATTGCAGTACCAACCAGGACAGATGTCCCTGAGTGTATGTTCCTTGTCATCATACTTATCTCTGTTATTTAATTACAGCACAGAATTTATGTCACTATTTGATCATGTATTTAAGTATCCCTAACCAGGACAAGAAACATGTGGATTCTACAGATCAATTTGAGCTGTTGGTTTAAGTTCCTGATTTTAGTGACTTGTAGATTTTGTGAAGTAAAATACTGCTAGTTGTTGATGTTTTTGGATTGTGATATGCGAGCACATTATCCTGAGATTGAGACCAGTTCAGTGCATTCAAACTTTACCAACTGCGATGAAGGTCCTTATAAACTTCTAAATGCAGAAGCTCGTCCTCTCTAGAATCTCGATGGTCCTATTAGAAGCATTTTATCTTTCTTATCTTCTCTCAGATTATGCCCCCTTAATCTTTCTCTTATCTTCTCCACTCTCCCATTTCTCCTTGATACAGATTGCAACCTTCTGCCACTTCTAACAACATCTTCTTAGCTCTTTGGACCTTCTGTTTTCGTCTCATGTGAAGAGATCTTCTGATCTGACATCTTTTGTGTAGAGAAAAAGACTGGATATAGTAAATTAACCCTAGTTTAACAGTGATGAAGTACAGAATCTGATGTTTCAAGCCTATGACAAATCCTTTAGATATTCAAAGACTCATGATAGATTTGAGTTGACTGAAATAAGGAGATGATCTGTTTTTACAGGAGTAATGTTGATGGCAAGATACATCATGAGTTTGAATTCTGGTGGTAAACCAAGTATAGTACTTGAGAGGAGAAGGATAGGGGTTAATCTATTATTTGCTGAGGTTTACGAAGTTGGATTCCTACAACAACAGCTATGCCTCAGTCACAAACAAGTTAGGATCCACTATATGAATCCTCAGTGATCATGTTACCCATTTAAACTCATCTTATGCTGTGTATGTCCTAACAATGTCTGTATTACGTGGATTCATAATGAAACTGGCTCCTAGCCTACCCCAATCCTCCTCTTTTATCTGGGATTAGGACCGGCAAGGTGAGTTTGCTCACACAGACAGAGTCAAATAGTGAATTTCTGTTTTTTTTTTTAAATGCTAAGTAGAAAAATTAACATCTGTAAAGCACAATTGGTGATAAAATTTCAAGAATTTTTTTGTATTGAATCATTTATTGTTAATGAGAATTTCTAAAGTTATTATGTTTAAACTATTCTCAAATTATCATTGAAAAAGATTATTCCAAACCTCTGATATTTAAACTTAATTTTCTTAGCTACAGATAAAACCAGTGTATCGGTATTAAGAGATATTATTGCCCTTGAAGTGTTGTAATTGTTAAATTGTGACAAGATTCAAGTGAAGATTTGATAGGAAAATTTTTTCTTCATTGGTATTAAAAGTCAAAGGTAGAAAATTTGTAGTTGAAATTTTGGCACACCATTAAAATGGTC
>JBCEWC010022127.1:0-10160 GCA_038996855.1 Solanum aculeatissimum | reverse complement strand
CACTCCATACGGACATAGTTATTGGTTAATGCAGTGTTTAAGATTCTTGCACTTTATTTAACCAGTAAAGTTACATTATCATCTCTTTTTATTTTAGTTCCTATCATTGACCCACAAAACTATGAATCTCTATAGCTGAGGTAGGCCTAGTCCAATGCCGAACGACCTCAATATTTGCAGGATCAACTCGCATACCCTCCTTGGATACCACATGCCTCGAAAATGCTACTGAACTAAACCAGAACTCGCATTTGGAGAATTTTACATACAACTTCTCCTCCCTAAGCCTCTGAAGAATGATTTTCAAATGTCTCACATAATCTTCCTCGGTCTTGGAATAAACCAAAATATCATTGATGAACACAATCACAAACAACTCCATATACAGTCGGAATACCCCATTCATCACTCCATAAATGTTATAGGGGCACTAGTTAAATCAAAAGACATAACAAGAAAGTCATAATGGTCATACCTTATCCGTAAAGCTATCTTGGGAATATCTGATTGTCGAACACGAAGTTGATCATACCCAAACCGTAAGTCAATCTTAGAAAATAATGCAACTCCCTGAAGTTAGTCAAACAAATCACAAATGTGATGAAACGAGTGCTTGTTCTTGATAGTCACTTTTTTCAACTTTCTATAATCAACACACATCCTTATAGACTCATCATTTTTTTCTTAATAAGCAGAACTAGGATACCCCAAGGTAAAATACTAGGGCGAATAAAGCCCTTACTCAATAGATCTTGAAGCTGCTATTTTAGTTCTTTCAACTCAGCTGAAGTCATCCGATATGGAGTGATAGAAATGGGCTTGGTGCCAGGCTTAAGGTCAATAGAAAAATCACTGTCCCGATCAGGAGGAACACGTAGAAAATCAATAGAAAACATATCTGGGAACTCACAAACCACCGAAATAGACTCTATAGAAGATGACTCCATAGCAGTATCACGAATAAAAGCTAAGCAAGCCAAACACCCGTGATCAATTAACTTTTAGGCACTTATATAAGATATCACTATACTAGGATAGGAACCCCTCGAACTAGTCCACTCAATCCTCGGTCTACCTGGCATGGCAAAGGTAACGATCTTGGCATAAAAATCAAGAAAAGCATGATAAAGAGATAGTCAGTCCACACCTAAAATAATATCAAAATCTACTATATTCAGTAGAATCATATCTACCCAAGTATCATAGCCCGCGAAAGTAACAAGATTGGATTAGTACACCTAATCCACTATTAAGGCATCTCCTATTGGGGGTCAAAACATGAAATGACACAAATATGAAATCACAAGGTAACTTAAACCCCAAGTATAAATAAGTAGACATATAAGAATAAGTAGAGCCAAGATCAAATAATATAAATATAGGCAATGGTAAATTGGTACAATACCTATGATCGCAACATCAGAGGCCTCAACCTCGGGCTTGCCTGAAAAAGCATAACAATGAGCACGTCGACCTCCACTCAAAGAAACTAAACCCCTAATACCTAATAAAGTGGAAATATCACTTGATCTCCTATCACTAATACATCCATTTCTATCCATCTAACCTCTACCACGACCCTTAGTCGTGGGGGATGAACCTTTGGCCGGTGGTGCCAAATCTTTAATCGGTGTAATGGAGTATATATGGTGGGGCCTAGAATGAGCTTGCCTAGGGCACGACATATCAAATGATCAGGAGATCTACACCTCAAGGAAGATCTAGGGGTGGACTACTTCTGTAAAGAAGCAGGAGAGATATTATAATCTCCCCAGCCTGTAGGCCTCTACTGGGAACCAGATGTATTGTGCCCTGAACTATAAGAATCATGGGGACCCCATCCCCTCTCTAAAGCTGGCAAGGCTGCATGAACCCCATGATGCCGAAATGAACCACCTCCTCTGACTATATCTTTGCGCCCTGATGAGGTACCTAAGTGTTGTCCTAAAGTACGAACCTTTTTGGGGTGCCTAAACTCCTCTCTCTTCAGCAACTTTGCCTCCTTAGTAGTACTAACCACTGACTAGAAGGAAGGTCTATCTCTACCTACCCAGAATATGGACTGCCTAATCAAATAAACTAACCCTCTCACAAACTGATGGACCATCTCTCCCTCGGTCAAAAGTATAGTTGTAGGATGATAAGACAACTGGCATAAGCGAACCTCATACTCTAAAACTGTCATGGTGACCTACCTCAAGCTCTCAAATCTTAATTGGATCTCCTCCCAAATGCTCCAAGGAACAAATCAATCATAGAAAGCATCAAAGAACATCTCCCAAGTCATCTGAGGAGATCCAACTGAAGGGATCCTGAATAAGTCCTCCACCACTCCCTGGCTAGCCCACGGAGCTGGAGGGTAATATATCTCACCCCATATGTATCTGCTAGACCCACAGTCTCTAGTAACTCTCTGCAAGTAGTAAGCAACTCATGTGCATCCTCGGTATTCCTACCCTGAAATTGAGGTGGGGCCATCTTTTTGAACCTTTTATGTCTCTGTTGCTCATCATCAGTCAAGGCAAATACTTGTGGAACCTAAATAATCGAAGCTACAAGTGGTTTCTCTACCTAAACCTTGGCCTCGGAGGCCTACTACTGATCCTGAGGCTAAACATCAACTTGAGTCTGTGAAGTATCGAGAGTGTCAGATGGGCTATCAGTCTTCCATAAAGTCTCCAACACGACCAAAACTCTTAGTAATGTATCCTGAAGTAGTGGTACTATAACAAACTCATGTGGAACTTTCTCCTGTCTAGGTTCTAAAGATGGATTGAGAGAGATACCCTGATCATAATCTCTGACTGGTACGACTCCTCAACCCCAACTTTGGCATGGCCCCTGCCCCAGCTGGGGTCTCAATAGCAATATCAGGGTGACCTCCTCTTATCCTAAAGCAATAGTAGCTTTGGTCCTCACTATCTATCAAAAGGACACACAAATACTCAACACTTAAACAAGACCCACACACGAATTGATTAGAATAAAGTAAAAGAGAATTTTCTAACAATTTTCTTCTCAAGGATAAGCAACGAACATCTCCGCACCAATCCTTAAGAATCTACTCAACTGGGCTTATACACATGTGAGACCTATGAACCTAGGCTCTGATACCAAATTGTCACAGCCCAAAAATTCAAGTGTGATGTCACTCACCTAACTAACCAAGGAAAGTTATCCCAAAACCCAATAACTTAATAAATATAGATAAAGCGGAAGGTAGACAATCTAATAAGATATATAAATAAGGAAGTAAATACTACAACTATCCCAAGAACGGGTGTTACATGTACCATCCTCTAAATATATAATGCTCAAATAAAATATAAGTCTTAATGTCTAGTTCACAAATAGAACCAAAACATAGAGTGGGATCCTAAAAGGTCTGCTGAAGATTTGAGCAACTACCTCTCAAGTGATCCAAAAGCTCAATCTAATGAATAGAGATCTAAAAGGTTGGATTGGGTTCACAACCTACAAAAATGTAGCAAGGGGTGAGCACCAAATAACAGGGTACTAAGCGAAATGGAATAACCTAAAGTAAAGCAATGAAGAACATAACTAACTCTTTAAGTGCGAACAACAATCCGCCAAACTACAAACCTACACTCAGAAAAGTCCCAATACAATATAATATATAGATCACAAAAATATAAATATACTTGTCATCTGGCATGATATCTCAGTACACGAGAATACTGGTAGATCCAACACATACTCACAGCGAGGATAATATAAGTGTACAACGTACAATAGTATAAACCAAGTATGATGTGAGATGAAGTGTATGTCATGAGATGCATATCATGCAATGCAATGTCAAACAATTGTGATGCATGTCTATCCTAGAATACACATCTACTGATCAGATATGGTTGTCTGCCTCAGTCGGAACCCATGGGCAACATATCTGTCTGTGTATTTATGAACATCATCGACAAAGACCTCGGCTAATGTTCACCCGTCTAGAAGAGACCTCGGGCCGTCCGGAAGAGACCTCGTACTCGAATGATAGAGACCTCAGCCACCAATTCACATGTTACCTTTCTCATCTCTCAGTCGTAGCCATCACAAGTATCAATACACAGATAATAATAGATGTAACATGCATGATCACAATTATATCATAGTGTCATCATCATAATGATCTCAATGTCTTAATACTATAAACATATCAATATCATCAATATCAAAATCTCATCAGTGTCTCAATATCATTAATGTCTCAATATCTCAACTATATCACAATATATGCACCATCTCACTATTAGTAACAAATAATTCTTAAGGTCACATAGATTACATAATCACTATTTATTTATAGATCAATACATCAATGTACGAGCAAGTATTCAATACAAATAGTCATGATCAAGCCTATAATGGTACAATACTACTCCCAATTACTCAATTTCATTCATATAGGAGCATACACGGTTCAATTATACTTAATAAAAGGTTAGAAGTCCACTTGCCTTAAGTAAAGTCCCAAATCAAGTCGAAGTTGCTGTCTTTCCCCTCTTTTGGTACTCCAATTGACCACAATCTATTCAAATATGGCATCACAATCACATAACAAATCTAATGACACTAAAATCACTCAATTTATTGAAAAAGGTAAAATGGTCAAACATCCTATGTCAAAAAACATTACAAGAATTTGAAAATTAATATATGAAAATGTTCTCGATGTAATGAGGAACTCAATGATAATAACAATTTCGAAAATGGAATTAAGATGCGGGAGGAATCAATGATTCAAGTTTAGGAAATCCATATCCGAAAATACCCAATTTACACCATTAAAATCCCAATATTCAGAGTTAAAATCATCAATTAATCAATATAAATCAATGAAATGGGTTAGAAGATACTATCCAATCGATTTACCTTGAAAACCTTGAAAATGCTCCCTTAGAATGATCTTGGAAATGTCAAAATGGTGAAAAAACGTTTAGATCCCATATTTAAAAAGACACAATGTTCAGGCATGAACACTCCGCGAATGTGGAGCATAGTCCGTGAACGGGGAGGTCAGAGAGGATTGCACTTCGCGAATGTGGAAGTGTACTCCATGAACGTGGAAGTGTACTTTGTGAACGCGGAAGTGTACTCCGCGAATGCAGAAGTGTACTCCACAAATGCAGAGGCTTGGGATACCTCACGCTCTAAACTCCATGAATGTGGACCACATCCTACAAACGCAGAGGTCTAAATGAATTGAACTCCACGAATACAGAGATTTTGGCACAATTGCGGAGATAACCTAGACTTGCACCAGAAACAGCTGCACCAGCCAATACACAACAAACAAAAAATAAGAACTGGACCCTAGGGAATTCGTTCAGAACTCAGTGAACAAAAATCATATATGGAACCCTACCATAAATGACGATCCAGATTCAATGGAACCATCAAAATTTGGATCCAGTACCCCCATCATCTCAAACCTAAGAACGATTATTTAAACTAGTTTTGGACTCAAAAACTCAAAATTTTCTCATAAGCTCTAAAAATTGCAACGAAGCCATTTCTAGCATTAGTTTCATCACCCAAATCTACTAGAACTGATAGAATGTTGATACAAGATCATGAACTCTGAAGGTTGACCAAAGTCAAACCTATGATCCAAAATGAACTAGAATTACAACTTTGGGCCTAGACTCTCTGTTTTAACTCTGAATTGAGTTTTGCAAGTTCTCCTATACCATATTTGGTATTCCGGAACTGATGGAATTGACAAAATCAAATTCTAACACTGGAAACTCAAAATGACCTCAAAACTCAAAATTTCCAACTTTAAGCCTTTGAAAACTCTTTATTTTTGCAAAGCTCCAACTTCTTACTAGATTTTCAAAATATGACTTTTAGATATGACAAAATATTACCCAAGGCAATTTTCAGGAAGGACAAAACAGTAACTAATTCAGAAATTACCTTCGAGGTCATTACAAGCTAGGCTAGTCTCTCTGCACTATATTTCACTTTGACTAGAATGAAGTCTGTAGACTTGGTCAAATGATTCGCCACTACCTAAATAGAGTTGCAACCCCCCACAGTAGGAGGTAGGCTAACCATAAAGTCCATAGAAATATACTCCTACTTCCACTCGAGAATGGGTATACGTTGAAGCTCTCCACTTGGCCTCAAGTGTTTACATACTTGATGATATGTCAAGCACCTGGATACAATCTCTCTTTATACTTGGCCACCAATAATGCTGACTCAAATCATAGTTCATCTTTGTTTCCCCTAGATGAATAGAGTATTTACCATAATGTGTCTCCTCAAGTATCAATCTGATCAAATCTCAACCTTAGGCACACATATATGACTCCCAATCCTCAAAACACCATCAGAATCAAACATTGCTTCCCTATCTTCACCTCTAGTCACTTTATCCCAAATAATACACAACTTCTTATTCTGAAACTAGCTCTCACAAATTTGATCCATCAAGGATAAGTGGGCCTCAATGGAAGTAAGACCTCCACCCTACTCTAAAATCTGCAACCTCACTAACCCATTAGCCAACCTCTAAACATCTCTAATCAACGGTCGCTCCTCAACTTGAATAGCTGCTAGGCTCCCCATACTAGAATTCCTCCTACTCAAAGCATCGACCACCACATTGGCCTTACCAGGATGATAGAGAATAGTCAAGTCATAATCCTTTAGAAGTTCAATCTACCTTCTTTGTCTCAGATTTAGATCCCACTGACTGATGATATACTTAAGACTATGATATTCAATAAAGATCTCACAATGAACTCCATACAAATAGTGATTCCATAAATTCAACACAAATACAACTGCCGCAAACTCTAAATTTTGGGTGGGGTAGTTCTTCTCATAGGCCTTTAACTGTCTAGAAGCACCTTTCCTTTTTACATCAACACACCACCTAACCCTACTCCCGAAGCGTCACAATAAACAGTGAAATTACCACCCTTCTCCAGCCATGTCAGAATAGGAGTTTAAGTCAATAATAACTTGAGGATTTGGAAGCTCACTTCACACTCATCAGACTAATGAAATATCACATTCTTTTGAGTAAGTCTAGTTAGTAGAGTTGCAATAGAGGAGAACCCTTGAAACAAATTGCGATAATAACCAGCCAAGCCCATAAGTTCTGAATATCTATAGCTGAGGTAGGCCTATTCCAACCCCGAATGACCCCAATCTTTGCCAAATCAACTCGAATACCCTCCTTACATGCCACATGCCCCAAGAATACTACCAAACTCAACCAAAACTCATACTTGGAGAATTTTGCATATGACTTCTGCCCCCTAAGCCTCTCGAGCATGATCTTCAAAAGTCTCACATGGTCCTCCTCAGCCTTAGAACAAACTAATATATCATCGATGGACACAATCACGAACGAATCCAGACACTGTCGAAACACTCTATTCATCAACTCTATAAATATTGTAGAGGTGTTAGTCAAACCAAAGAACATAACAAGAAACTCATAATGGTGATACTTGGTCCAAAAGGTTATCTTGGGAATATTTGATGACCAAATACAAAGATGATGATACCCAAACCTCAAGTCAATCATAGAAAACAATGTAGCTCCTTGAAGCTAGTCAAATGATCATCAATGCGAGGGAGAGGGTACTTATTCTTAATGGTCACTTTGTTTAACTATTTATAATCAGTACACATCCTCATAGATCTATCCTTCTTCTTAACAAACAAAACTGGGGCACCCCAAGGTGAAACACTAAGGTGACTAAAGCCCTTACTCAACAGATCCTGAAGTTGCTTCTTTAGCTCCTTCAACTCAGCTAGAGCCATCCGATATGGTTTGATTGAAATGGGCTTAGTGCTCGAATCAAGGTAAAAAACCACTGGAATAGACTCCATAGAAGGTAACTTGATTGCAGTATCATGAATAAAAGCTAAGTAAGCCAAACACCCCCGATCAATCAACTTTTGGGCCTTTATATAAGATAACACTTTACTAGGATAGGAACCCTTTAAATCAGTCCACTCAATCTTTGATCCACCTGGCATGGCTAAGGTAATGATCTTGGCATAACATTCAAGCATAGCACAATAAGGAGATAGTCAATCCATACCCGAAATAACATAAAAATATACTATATCTAATATAATCAAGTCTACCTAAGTCTCATAGCCCATCAAAGTAACAAAATAGCATCGGTATACCCGATCCACTACTAAGGGCTCTCTTACTAGGTCGAAACATGAATAGGAAAAAATATGAAATCACAAGAAAACTTAAACCTCAAGGAGAAATAAGTAGACACATAAGAATAAGTAGATCTAGGATCAAATAACATAGATGCAAGGCAATGGAAAACTATAACAATACTTGTTATCACAACATCGAAGGCCTTGGCCTCAGGTCTACCTGGAAAGGCATAGTAATGGGCACCTCCACCTCCACTCATGGGAGTTGACCCCCTACCACCTATATGAGTGAAAATATCACCTGCTCCTCTACCACCAGTATATCCACCTCTATCATTTTGACCTCGACCCTGGCCCCTAGTCTGCGGTGCTGAACTTTTGACTGGTGGTGCCGAATCTCTAACTGGTGTTGTGGAGTATATGGTGGGGCCTAGATTGAGTCTGCCTAGGTAACTATCACATTAAATGATTGGGATATCCATACCCATAGTAAAATCTTGGGGTGAACCACTGCAATAAAGAAGTATGAGGGATATTATTGTCTCTGAGGCCTGTAGGCCTCTGTTGGGAACCAAATGAACTTTGTTTAGAACTGTAGGAATCATGAGAACATCATCCTTTATCCGAAGCTTGCAAGGTTGCATGAACCCCATAATGCTGAAAGGAACTACCTCTTTTGACCATACATTTGCCCCTGATGGAGCATCTAAATACTAACCCAAAGTACGGACCCTTTTAAGGTCCCCAAACTCCTCTCTTTGCATCAACTCTGCCTCCTTTAAAGCACTAAATACCGACTGAAAGGAAGCTCCATCCCTAGTTACCCAGATTATTGGCTATTGAATAGGATGTAGTAGCCCTCTTATAAATCGATGAACTTTCTCTTCCTCGGTTGGAAGTATAATTGTAGCATGATGAGCCAACTGACTAAAGAAGAAATAAAGAGTAGACAATGACAATGACTAATCATAGACAATCTAATCATTCAAAGCAATCCAATCAAAGTACTATTAGTGTGGGACCTATCTGGGAGTTTTCTTATCCAAAATAAATCACTTATGAGCCAGTGATTGTACAATAATCCCATTGATGTTGCCACAATCGCTTAGTACTTTCTAGGGTAAAGAGCGAATGAATCCACAATGGATCGGATCAAATCAAATGAGTCCTCCATTCTTTCAGGGACTTATCAAGAGAACTTTTGGCTTAGCAGTTTCAATCCTGTCCTACATTTGGCGATGCAGTTATTGAGTTTGAGTTGGACTTACTCTTAGCAAATTCGGTGCTCGATACTAGTGATTTCTAGGTTCTGAGAGAGATCTTTGTATATATTTATATAGTTAGCTCTTTCCTTCTTTTATTCTTATGTATTGTCTCTTGGATTTTAAATTTTATTAGTTTTCCCCGATATACCCATTACTTACAGTTCTGGGTTACAGGTTGGCTTACCTATTGGTCAATTATGATAGGTGTCATCATGGACTGAGAAATTGAGTCGTGACGAAAATCAACCAAACAGAATTTCATAGTACACATGGCATATCCAACTAACTCCCTGCCCAATATTTATGCAATTTCATCAATATTTACACATTCTGATTAAGTCTAAAAGAAAGAAAGTTGTAGCTTATCTATAGGTCGAACACGTGCACTCAAACCTACTTCGTCGATGCTTTCCACTTCCAAATAGCTTTAGCACACTACCAAGCTGCCAAAAAGAGATACACAATACTTTAATGATCATTATTACACTAAATTTACAAGATTAGGAGTGGACCAACTTTGAAGTAAAAAATGGAAAATGTGAGACCCACATATGGAATTTCATAATTAACCCTAAAAACTTGGTGCTAACCATTGTGAGTACCTAATTTTTCACCAAACCTAATTTATCTACCTTTTAATACTTTAATATTTATTTTTATATCTAAATTAATTTTTGATCTTATTTGTAGTAAGTTTATTAAAATAATTTGAAAACTATAAAAATAGAGTCA
>JBCEWC010022126.1:0-10161 GCA_038996855.1 Solanum aculeatissimum | reverse complement strand
CATAGGCAAGACTTGACAACTACATTGTGTTTTGATTTATCATATATATAACTTTTACATTATGTTTTGATTTATCAAATATATAACTTTTGTCTCTTAGTCCATAGACTTCAAAACAACAAGTCAAGTCTCATGGGCAAGATTTAACATTAACACATTACGTATTGATTTATGTGATGTTATATAATTTTTGCCTCAAAGGCAAGACATAGATAAAAAAAATTCATAAGTTACGTTCCATGGACAAGATTTAAAAAAATAGAAATAAACAAAAAAAAAGAGAAAAAAGAATTTTAAAAAAAAAAGAAAGAGAAAAAGCTACAAGTTAAGAAAAAGAAAAAAATAAAAAATAAAAACAATTAAAAAATAAAGAAAAAGAAATAAATAAAAGTTCAAAAAAAAAGAAAGAATAAAAAGACAAAGAAACAAAGGAGAAAAAAATAAAAATAAAAAAAATAGAAAAATAGAAAATTGAGGGGCAATTGAATATAGAGAGTTTTTTAAAAGATAGTTAAGGTGTAGAGGGGTAAAAATGTCTTTAATTCAACTTAAAGTGAAAAAGATGACATTTTTGTAAGACTTCTCTTATGGAGGGCAAAATATCAAGACCACCACATTTGGTGGACATTTTATGTAATTTTCTGTAAATTCATATAAACGACTACTTTTAGTTCATTTTTGGGCCTATGCATGATTGGATAGTAATGTTCACATAATACAAGGTTTGGGCCATCTTGGTTGAGCCCAAACTATGAGAACTGAATTTTTATATAAATATTTATGTATATTAACAATTAAAAAGTAAAAAAAAATAATAAAATTACCTACTTCAAATATATTCATATCTTAGTATAGGTTATACATAATGAAATACAAAATTCCATGTATTAGCTTTTACGACTATGCTTATATACATTTACTACATATATGTCATCTTAATGTATCATTTCTGTATATTAAATTCATTGAAATATACTTTAGTATATTCGGTATTATATTATATTTTTGTAAACATGTATAAAAATATCACATATATGATCAAGACAATATTGTCTAGATCTTGAAAACATGAAAACAAATAATTTTAGGAAAAATTACGCAAAAAAAATAATCATATACTAGTTAATTAGCTAACATAGCTATAGTTTGAATTAATTACGACTCACAACAAACATCTAGTTGTAATTACAGTTTGAGTTTTATATAATTCGCACGGTTTATACAAATGTTATGCGCAATTATATAAAAATTGTGCGCGAATCAAATTGTATAGCAAACTATACAAACACTGTGAATTGTATAACGAATTATACAAACGTTATGCATGAATTGTATAGAGAAAAATACAAAACTGTGAATTGTATAGCAAATTATACAAATGTATACAAATGATGGGCGAATTATACAAACGTTGTTATAACTATAGTTATGAAATGTAATTACCCAAATTATAACTATGGAGCATAATTAAGATATTTTTGAGTGGTTATATGCGAAAAATCCTCATAATTTTATTGATGCATCAAGAAAGATTGTGATTAGTACCAAAAGAAGGAAGATAAAAATGGAATTATCCCATATAATTATGCATAAAAATAGGGATTAAATTCACAAAAGGGATTTAATCTTAGGAGAATAATGTGAGTAGCAAAAGAAGGAAAATAGAAACCATATTTTCCATATATTATGCATAAAAATAGGGATTGAATTCTCAAAGGGATTTCACACTCTATTGGTATTTTTTTGGTAATCAAAATAATAGTATTTTCTGTAAAATGGTATTATAGGTATAATTGGTAGTTAACACCACACTATTGAGTGTAGAGATGGCCACGGAGTTCTGGATCAGTTATTGATCAAAATCAAAATCAAATCAACTTAATTGGTTTTTAAAATTCTCAAAACTAAATCAAACCAATTATAATATACATTTATCAATTTGATTTGGTTTGGTTCGGTTATTAATCATACACAAAAAATAAAAGCAATGATATATTCAAAACCGGAAAAAGTGACAACAATTCGTTCAAAACGAAAAATAATTAGAACGACGGATATTATAGAACTTCCAATCACAAAATTTACTGTGAAAAAGTTGCAAAATTCATCATTTTGATCTAGAAGGAAGAGATAGTGAATTTCTAGTCCCACTAAGAATCGTCATAAACAAGAATCTATATATGAAATCAATAAGATATATATTCTTGTGTTGAACATTTATACTTTCATAAGTAGATTAAAAATTAAATTTGATGAAGACGTATATAAGATCTTTAAAATTATTTTTATAAACAATGTATTATGTATGTATAATTGTAAAATATATGAATATGCTTTGTCAGTTCGGTTTGATTTGATTTTTCCGAACAAACCCAAACCCAAATCAAATACTATCAGTTTTTAAAAAACTAAAATCAAACCAAATCCAAATAAGATCGATTTGGTTCGATTTTTCGATTTGAATCAATTTTTATCCAAATTATGAATACCCCTAATTAAGTATATATGGAATTTTTCCTTTATTTTATGTGGCAATATTTGACTAGTCAGGAAGGTTAGACAAAATGAGGTCATAAAAGGACATTATGAGAATATCAAAAGGAGTGTAAATCACATATATTGACATAATGAGTTCATGATTTTATATTCTTTTTCCTTCCAGCATAATTTAGTTCGAGTATCTGAATAAAATATTTCGATAAATTTAAGGGATTAACTATTTATAACACATTGATCATTTAGAAGGATATATATTAGGTCACCTTTTTCTTCATGTGTACTTTTATTGCTGAAATTATTGGAATATTCAATAAGTGAGAATTTAAGAGAGGGATAAATGTGTTCAGACAGCTATTCATACAAGTAAAGCTATTAAATATCTATTTTTAAAACTATTAATTTTATTATTAGTAGTAAAAGATAAGTAAATGAAAAATTATCAGTTCAACTTTAGATTTCTTTTAATAAAATCGACGATTTTAATATAAGTTTATAACCATATCGAATAATTGGGTAAATTTTTTACTTTATAAAAATTGATCTAAAACATATTTAACCTCACCGAATAATATATGTATAAAATGCATTTTATATAAAATAATAAAACACTAATTTTTTTTTACTTTAGATACAGGATAATGAAAGAGACTATAAGCGACAACACAATTAACACTCAAAATCATAACATTTAACCTTCTTGTACTACTTCGATTGAAACTAAATTAGTTCTAACATCTCACTCTTGAGTAAGAGTGCATCTCACTCTTGAGTAACATATCGATTTTTGATTTTAAAATATGTAAAATCAATAAAATATTTTTTATTAATTTTTAGTTTATCGATTTTAAATCCTTAACGGTACGATTTTTGGTTTACCCAATAAGGATGATAACGAGAATTTACATTAATAAAAGCAAACGGAGTACGAAAGAGTAAAGATTGAAGACTAAATACTAAAGTGAGTAATTAATTATTTAAGTAGGGTAAAGATTAAAATAGGTAAAGTAAGTGTCCTATTACTATTAAATTACTAATATTTACGATGGGGTAAAATAATAAATTATTATAATCTTATTGGATTATCGGTTTACCCAAGAACCTAATAGTAAAAATCGATATCGAACCGATAATCCAATAATATTTTTTTTTCAAACCATTAAAAACCTGATAACCTAATACCCAATAAGAATAAACCAATAATGTTTTTATCAATTTAATTTTTACACACCCTTACTCTTGAGTAGTAACTCATAAACTACAAGGTCTTCCAACAATATTAAGATAACAAGCTACATGTTATTAGATATGTTTCCTCTCTTTTAAATTTTTCTTATTGGATACTTAACTTTTGAGTTTCATCCCGATTGATTTCTTTCCTCTCGTATGATGTAAATTTTTTTTAATCTTTGCTTAATATTATATTATACTACATAATATAATAGGATAAATCTCTATTTTTATTTTCTTGATCATCGCCTTTTAAACAATAAAAATATCTAGAGAGTATTGTAGTCAAAACGCATGATGAAATAATCAATATATTTTATTCCAATATTATTATACCTTATCTCTCGTACAAACGATCCTTAATTAACAAATATAATAATAGTCTACCTTTTCATGCCCCTCCACCTCCACCAACCTACCCACCCACCCTCCCTCCTACCTCTAAGTAGAGCCCCTCCTTATCATGGTGGGGACCTTTACTCTAGAGAAGGGGTGAGGGAGGGCCACATTTTAGATCCATTTTTCTTACAACAATTGTAGGACCATTTGTGGCTACTCCCACCATTATGGTCCACTCAGAAAAAGTCATACTTTTCTTAACCCTACACGTGTCATCATCCCACCACATCTTCCCTTAAATACCTCATTAACCTCGACCGTCTGATTCAATTCTTCTTCCTCCATTTCTACTTCTTCATTTTTCTCATCTTTCATTTCACAAATTTTAGTTAATCTTCTGAAAGAATGTCCACTTTTCATGACCCAGATGATGACTGTGGAACTTCCGAGCTCAGCAACGGCGCCGGAGGAGATCTGAGTGACCGGAAAATGGACGGTGATGGCGTTGCCGATGAGAAGAAGGTGTTATTTTCGGTTATGAAAGAAGAACCGTTTGATTCCGATCATCATACTTTGGTTCCGGCAATGCCTATGCCGGTGGCTACCGCCGCCGCTCCGCGGCGGTCTTCCACCAAGGACCGCCACACAAAAGTAGAAGGACGTGGGCGGAGGATCCGGATACCCGCCACTTGTGCGGCTCGGATCTTCCAGTTGACCCGAGAACTGGGTCACAAGTCCGACGGAGAAACTGTTCGGTGGTTGCTTGAACATGCGGAGCAATCTATTATTGAAGCCACCGGAACCGGAACTGTGCCGGCGATAGCTGTTTCTGTTAACGGGACTCTTAAAATCCCGACGAGTTCTCCGGCGAGTAATCGAGAAATAGAGGAGAACAATCCTCAGAAACGTAGAAGGAAATCAACAAACTCGGATTTCATTGATGTGGGAAGTTTGAATAGAAATGCAGCAAATGTTTCACAATTTGCTCCGGCGACAACCACGCCGGTGACAGTATCCGCCACCGCCGCTGCTGCCCCAGCTCCTCCGCCGGGGCTAATACCCATATGGGCTATGAGCAATGGGAGTATGATGGTACCATCCAATGCCATTTGGATGATACCAGCTACGGTCCCACCAGCTCAAGTAAACGTGACCAATAACAACAACAATAACGTCTTGCAATATCCTCAACTATGGACACCTGTTTTTAATTTGGCCACGAGGCCAATATCATCATTCGTGGCTGCAACAGTTGCAGCCACGAATAGTACTGGCGTTCCACCACCAGTAACGATAACTGATGCAGTAGGATCAACTACAGGGCCTAAAGTTGGTTCGAACAAGTCTAGCATGGCCCCAGCTAGTCTAAGCTCTAGCATAGATAGAAATAACAGCAATAATGATGTTAAACCTCATATGCTAAGAGATTTTTCACTTGAGATTTACGATAGAAAAGAGTTACAATTGTTGAGTCGAAGTGGAAATCATCATCAACAAGAACCTCAAGTTACATCTTCAAAGCCATGAAGATAGAGCAGACGGTTTAACTGGCCATCAAGAAGACATATGACTTAGATTGGTGATATTCATTGCACTTGGGTCAATTCAAGTGATTGATTCTACGTCGTATGCTCAAAATACTCTCTATGTACAAACTAGAGGATGCTAGCAATTAGCTATTCAATTTTTTTTTTGTTTCTTTTGATTTTTCAAGTTAAACTAATATTAATTAGAAGTTGAATGATTGTAACTCTCTTGAGATAATTTCAAATAAATCATAGTATAATTGTCAATGAAAACGTTATCATCCTTCATCTTTATCATAATTTATGTATTAAAGAACTAAAAGTTTGTATTATTTTAATTGTCATATTAATCTTACCTACTTAGTGCTTGACTGCACTATTATGTCACTTAAGTGTCATTCTTGATTGTACTATTTGCTTAGATTATACGTAAACAATATTATCATTTATTCGTATTTTTGAAAAAATATCATATGTTAAAATTTTCGCGCACCAACATAAACACTCATTAATTTAATAATCTCATTCGACAAACTTTTGACCATGATCTATTTTTGGGAAATGAGCAAAATTAATAAGTGTGTTTTCTGAAAAGACAGGTTTAAATGAGGTGATTAGTTTTAAAAAAAGTGTTGGAGACGTGCACGTGAGTATTGCACGTGTAAAAGTGGATTAAGACTATTTTTAGTTTATAATTTTTTATTTATTTTTATTAATTTATTTAAATACTTTAAAATAATTTACTTTAAAATATTTAAAATAAATCAATCAAAACACAGCAAATTTAAAAAGAGTGGGGACCCGGTGGGCTTTGATGGATCAGTTTGGGTTTGCGTAGAGTGGTATCCTTTCCATTGGTGTTGGTGGTGTGGCCCACGGCCCACCTTGTCTAGTGGGTCAAATGGAAGCTTCTCGATCCAAAATATAAATTGATTTTTCATTTGATATTCGATTAATTTGAGTTTATACAAGAAAATTTCAATTCAAAATATAAAACGCTTCCTTCTAAAAAGTATTTTATACTCAAATATCGAACTCAAAATATCTAATTAAAAATGATTTCACAATAATCTTTGAAGATTCAAGATCAATTCCATAAGAAATTATTTCATTTGGAAATGATAACACGAAATGATAACACATATTATTTAGTTATAAATTTATTTTATCTCATTATTAAATTATATAAAAATAAAATAAAATAATTTCATAAAATATTCGATCCTCGATAGAAAAAATACTTTTTAGAAAAGAATATTCTCCTAAAAAGTATAACGTGGATGGGCAAACAGGCTGTACTTCTTTTCGTAACTAAGTGGTACTACATTTCTTACTTAAATCAGCTTAGGTTGGTCAAGGAAAAACTATTTATCTAAAATGTTAAACGATTTAAAATCGAATCGAAATTGATTATTCAAATTAAAAAAGTTATTGATTTATTGATAATGGATTGTTAGTTTAGCAATTTTGATAATAATTTTATTTTATTTTATTATTGAGTTATCGCTTTCTAACAGTTTTAGATTTTTTCTTAATGTGTTAACCGATGACCCAATAATAAATGAAATAATTATATTTATACTATCTGGTTTATAAAGTTCTTGACAGTTTCATATTTTTATTTGACTATCTCAAATTTTTAATTATTCTACAATATGACAATGTTCGCTTTTGAGCAAAACGCAATCTATCAACTCATGTGTATGATTCATTTGTTTTGTCACCTTGATTCATTTCTAAGTAATTTTCAAAGATTTTTTTTTAATCAAACGCTAACGATTAAACCGATAACCAATATTATCTCAATTGATATTACTTTTATTATTTGTTATTATAAAAACTAAATAGTAATATTGAATTTTTTTTTTAAAAAAAAACATGAAATGCAAAGAGAGGTGGTGGACCCATGGTCCAGCGATGAGTGGGACCAGGCGCGTGCTTCGAGGACTGTGGGCCCATTTTCACCTCTGCCATGTTTTAGGACTAGGGCCCTTCACCTTATGGGATAAAATTTAAAACTTACTTATTATAATACATAAACGTGTCTTGTAACTTGATGTCAACTGAAATAATATACATAAAACATAACGTGATGCTCTACATGTCATAATACAGGTAGAATACTATGTAAGACATGAATTGTCACATAGGATATACACATCTATTTGTTTAATTTTATATTTATAAATTTAAGTGTATACTTGTACATAGTCAAAATTAATTATCTTTGTATTAATTGAAATTAAATTAAAGAACATATTTATGTATTATACCAAACTTAAAACGTTTATCTATACACTTGGACTTAAGGTGGGTGATAGAGATTGTGGTGGGCTCCAAAAGGGACATGGGCTCTACTTTGTGCCTTAAGACACGGCTATTGGGCCACTCGACGGGTCAAATTGGATGGTGGGCCCATTTTGTTATTGTTGGACCACTACAAAGAAGTCCATGCCATGGTACCATGGTGTGGGCCTGTGGGCTATGGGGGCCCACGGAAGTGTGAAGCTATTGAGTGGGCCCTAGCATGTATATGACCTGACTGTAGACAGAGAAAATTACATAGAATGTCCATCAAATATAGTGATTTTGATATTTTGCCCTCCATAAGAGATGTCTTACAAAAATGTCCCCTTTTTCACTTTAAGTTGAATTAAAGACATTTTTACCCTCTATACCTTAAATATCTTTTAAAAAACTTTCTATGCTCAGTTGCCTCTTAATTTTTCTATTTTTCTCTTTCTTTATTTTTCTCCTTTGTTTCTTTGTCTTTTTTTTTTAACTTCTATTTTTTTCTCTTTCTTTTTTTTTAAATTATTGTTTCTCTTCTTTTTTTTTTTCTTTCTTTTTATCTATTTCTATTTTTAAAAATCTTGTCTATGGGGCGTAACTTGTGAAATTTTTTGTCCAAGGTAAAAATTATAGAACATATCATAAATCAATATGTAATGTGGTAATATCAAATCTTGTCCATGCGGCTTGACTTGTTGTTTTGAAGTCCTTGGACTAACAAATCTAATCTCTAGGGCAATAGGTATGGAGTACCCCATAAATCAAAACAAAATGTGACATGTCAAGTCTTGCCCATGGGGCTTACCTTGTTGTTTTGAAGTCTATGGACTAAGAGACAAAAGTTATATATATGATAAATCAAAACACAATGTAGTTGTCAAGTCTTGCCTACGGGCTTAAGTTGTTAAGTTTTTTATCTAAGATTTGCCTCTAAGGCAAAAGTTATAGAGCATCTAATAAATTAAGACATAATGCGATAGTCTCAAACCTTGCCCATGGGTCTTAACTTGTTGTTTGGAAGTTCTTGGGCCAAGAGGGAAGAGTTATAGACCATGTAATAGTGTCAAGTCTTGCCCATAAGACATAATTTGTAAAGTTCTTGATCCAAGTCTTATCTCTAAGACAAGAGTTATAGAACATTTCAAAAATCAAAATACAAAAAACTATGTCAACTCTTGTCCATGGGACATAACTTATTCTTTAAAAAAATGTATGCCAAATATTGCCTCTAAAATAAGAGTTATAAAGTATCTCGTGAAATTTCAAACCTCATATATTTTAAATAATAAATATAAACAAAAAATTATCTTGAATCTTGGCTTGAATTTAGAAATTATTTTATTTAAAATAAATATAGAATATATAAAATAAATATTATTTATAGTTCAATAATTTAAAAAAAGAAAAGAAAAAATAAACATAAGAAAAAAAAAGAATAGAAAGAAAAACAACAAAAGAGAAAAAGAAAGAAATAAAGAAAAGAAATAAAATACTAACAAAAAAATGAAAGGAATAAAAAAGAAAAAAAGTAGTGTAAATTCTTGTCCATAAGGCAGGTCTACAAAGGTGAAATAACGAAATTCTTGTCCATAAGACAGGTCTGCGTAAAATAATGGATCCTTATAGCTGAGGGACAATTTTGTCAAAAAAAATATTCCTAAAAGAATGGAGGATATTTTTGGAAAGCCACCCTTATTAGGGACATTTTATCAAAATCGTCACTTTCCCCAAGTTGGAGACTTACCTGACAGATCCTTGTTATTCACGAAAAATATTTACCGCCTTCAACATAATATTATCCAATTAGGAGAAGGATTGCGGTAGCAAAAAATTGTACCACTTTTATTTTAAAAAGTGTTCCCAAACAACTGACTATATAAACAACATTTTCAAATTCTAATAGGAGCCAAATTGTATAGACCTAATTCATGTTGGACACTAACTGTGTCACTCTCTATAAATATATGTTAGATTATCATTTTTGGGCATAAATTATCTTGGCGTGAAATTCTTTACATTCGACAAAAGATTTTTGTACCTAGGTAATTTCTTTTCTTCCCTTTTTTCGTGTGCTCTAACGCCCCCGTCCCCCATTTTTTTTTTTTGTAGGTCAACACATCCAACATATTGTGGATACCATATAATGGAGGGTAGGGGTGACAATTTCAACCCATATAAGGTAAAATGAGTCTATTTAACCTATATTTATTTTAATGGATCACTCATATTTTCAAAATAGGTAAATATGGGTTGATCTAGTTTAAGAACTCATACAAAT
>JBCEWC010022125.1:0-10161 GCA_038996855.1 Solanum aculeatissimum | reverse complement strand
ATGCATATGCACATGAGCCTATGACAACCTATATGACAAGGGCACATATATAGAAATGAATACAAGAAAGAATAATACATCAATATGCCATGAAGGCCATGATGCATGCCATGCCATAATGCTCATATAGGTAGGGGATGGATTCATAACCGACATCACAAATCCATGTCAGCTACAACATGAACTTGTCCCAATGTGACCCCTCATTGGGGTAAGAGAAGATTACTTGCCAAGGGTGATCTACATCACACCTTACGAGAAATAACACCCATGCCAGAGGATGGCCACCTTCCTTACGGAACATAACCCCCATTTCGGAGTATTTCAAGACAAACATAACATATCATATCATATCAAAATGGGATACCTTACGGGAAACAACACCCATGTCGGTATCAAGGCATACCTTACGAGAAACAACACCCATGTCGGTAGCAAAGCATACCTTATGGGAAACAACACCCATGTCGGTAGCAAGGCATACCTTACGGGAAACAACACCCATCTCGGTAGCAACCCATGTAGGCTCATGGTTTTTGGAAAGGAGTGGGACCATTGGAGATAGCCCACTTACTACTTAAATTCTTTTTGGTACTAAGCCATCATCCCACAAGAATAATTATACATGTATATACATGCATGCTTAGAAACGGAAACTTGACACTTAAACTTCAAATCATGCAACTTTGGCTTAGAAACCGAACATACTTTAAAATACTTCATGCATACTTAACAAGAGTTTAACATAGTTCAAAATCATGTATCATGGGGCTAAAAAGCTAAACCAACCTTCATGTCATGCTTCATGCAAAGAGTAGCTCCATATCATATCATATCAAGATGGTGAAAGCACCCAAGATGCTCCAAGAGCCATATCATATCAAATCATAGACTTAGTGTGATCACAACTTAGCCTTAACCCATAACTTAGTCAAACCATAGTCAAAATCATGTTAGGGAATTAGCCCGTATCAAAACTTTCAGAATAGACCCATGAATCATGCATGCAATGTCATGAGGACAATATGAATAGCATGGGTAACGGAATTCAAACTTTACATTTAATTTAGGAGTAGTTCATGTGAAATTCAAGTCAAATCATGAAGAAAATCCACAATAGAAATACAATGCAACTTACCCATGAATATGAAAATCATTAAGGGATATGCACATTTATAATTTAAACCTTCCAATGGAATTCATGTAAATTCAAGTTCAATTTAACCTTTAAAACATCCTTTGGAACAATGTTTATGCATAAATCAAGGGTGTAAGAACATGCATAACTTGATCATAACCAAACCCTCAAACAATCATGAAAATCAACCTTAAAATATCAATTGAATCACCTAAAATCTACAGCACTCAAGTCCCAACAAGAATTTGCATTTAAAATTTTAAGAACCCATAACTTAAAGAAATTGAAATTCATAATTTAAAAGGGTTAGGGTTCTTTGGTCTTCAAGGATGAAGTATATCCTTGAATCAAATCCCACATACCTTAATCCAAACAATCAAATTGAAGAAAAGTGCAAGAATCCAACGTTTTCCCCAAATTTCCTTCAAAGCTTCAACAATGGTGGTCTTGATGCTTGAGAGAATTTGATGAAGTTTAAAAGTGTTAACAATATATGAATGAGGTTTAGGGTTTTATCCAATAGGTGTAAGGGACTATAGGAATCCTAAAAAAGGCCCATGGATCAACCAAATTATGACTTAACCCTTAAAGATGCGGAAAATTCACTGACTTCAGGGCCAAACGGAAGCCCAAACGGCCCATTCAATCTTTAACGGTCCATCTAGGTGCTCCATAAGACTTTACTTAGTCAAATGTTGAGCCTACATCCTTTCCAAGCCTCTGCCCAACTTGACGGACCACCAAACGGTCCGTTTGAGGTCTCACGGACCATAGGGTAGTCCGTGGACCCTAACTTAGTTTTTGGGGTGGGTTTTGGCTACCCCCAGCTCTCTGGACTATCTTACGGAACCCCAAATGGACCGTACAAAGTTTCACGGTCTGTCTCAAATGCCTTGGGCCATTTTCAGGGCCCCTTTCCAGTGTCTTCCGAATTTCAGGCAGTCTCACTCTTTTGGCCATAACATTCTCATATGAAATCAGAATTGAGTGAAACCTGTTGCGTTGCAAAGATAATTCAAATTAATTCAATTAGATATGTATTAACCCACAAGGTTCAATCCACATCAAAAGTTATGGTTCTGTGAAGTTCACTGTCCAAATGGCCTCTCTAGGCCCCAAAATGACCCGTTTTGCGTTCGGCTACTTAAACTCAACCCGTGGCCACCATATTTAAACCACGACCATTATAACACTATACAATACCAACCATAAGAGGTTTCGAAAATTTTCGGGTCATTACAGTACCCTTTCTATCAATCACCTCAAAATCAATCTCTTGGAGAAGAAGTACCCATCGAATTAACCTTGGTTTGGAGTTCTTCTTCACTATCAAATACTGCAATGTTGAGTGGTCAGTATGTAAAACAACTTTAGTGCCCAAAGTATATGATCTGAACCTCTCAAACATAATAACCACTGCAAGTAACTACTGCTCCATGATAATGTAGTCTGCTGCAAGTAACTCCTGCTCCACGATAGTGTACTTTTTCTATGCTACATTTAGGGATTTATTGGCATAATAGATGGGATGTAGAAACTTTTTGTCTGTTGTCCCAACATCACACCAAGTGTAACCCCACTTGCATCACATGTAATCTCGAAGTGTTGAGTCCAATCTGGAGTAACTATGGTAGACGTTGATATCAATCTCTTCTTCAACCCCTCAAATACTTTCAGACATCCATTATCAAACATGAACTTAGCATCCTTCTTAAGTATCTTTCACAATAGATGCACAATCTTTAAGAAATCTAATGAACTATCTGTACAAACCTATATGCCCCAAGAAACTTCTCACCTTTGATAGAGATAGGTGAAGGAAGCTTCTCAATAACCTCAAATTTGTCTCTATCAATATGTATACCTTTGATGGAGATCCAGTGTCCCAACACAATATCTTCCTTAACCATGAAGTAACATTTTTCCCAATTTAAAACAAGATGACATTCTTCATATCTCTGAAGCACATTATGCAAATGCCTCAAGCAATCTTCGAATGAGTCTCCAACCACACCGAAGTTATCCATGAACACCTTAATAGTTTCCTCTACCATATCTAAAAAGATGGACATCATGCATCTGTAGAATCTGTCCGGTGAATTACACAATCTGAATGACATCCTCTTTAATGTGAAGGTTCCATAAATACATATAAATATAGTATTCTCTTAGTCCTTTAGAGCAATGGAAATATGATTGTAGTCCTAATAACCATCAAGAAATAGTACCAGCATTTACTTGCCAAGAGATATAGCATATAGTCCATGAATGGCAAAGAGAAGTGATCTTTCTCTGCGATGCATTGAGTTTGTGATAGTTCATACAAACCCTCCAACCTGTCACTTGTCTCATAGAAATTGACTTATCTCTAGCATTAGGAACCACAGTGATACCTCTCTTCTTTGAAACATATTGGACCAGACTCACCCATTCACTGTCAGTGATCGGGTATATCACCCCTGCATCCAACCACTTAGTAATTTATGCATAACCCCTTGCATTTGTGGGTTGATACGTCATTGGTGCTCAATACTCAACTTATAATCCTTGGGAAGTTGAATTTTATGAGTACATATGCTAGGTGGGATGCCAATGATGTCTATAATCGTCCACCCAATAACCTTTTTGAGTCGCTTGAGTACCGAGATCAATGTCTCCTTCTATTTGTCATTATGATCTGCAACAACAATAACAGGAATAGTGTTGTTAGTACCAAAACCCACATACCTCAGGTGCTCTAGAAGAGCTTTCAACTCCATCTCTATGAAAGGTATAAAAATAAGAAAAATGCAAAAAAAAATTAGGCTAGACATAAATCGATATGCTAAAATTTAAATAAAAAATAAATAAGAAAAGGAGCCTTTAGAATTGTGAATTTCTAGTTATGGCATGCACTTGGTGCAGTTGACTTTCTTCCATATTCGAAAGAATCAAACAAGCAAGAGTTCCACGGTACCTAAAAAGAAATGGTCAATGAAACAATCAACAAATAAATTATGACTTAATTATTCCCTCACTAGAACTCAACAAGTTGAAAAAACAAGTGGTACACTTCACACCAACCCAATAATGAAAAGTTCTGCAACTATAACAATCTCCTTTCCACCAGGGATTTAAAAAGCTATACCCTATTCTTTCTTATTATCATTACTTATACATTGGTGGCTCCACAATAAATGGTCTAGCAGATAGTGACTCTCAGTTTTTTAGTTCCAACTCAAGCTTGAATTGATTCCTAGAGAAACCATGTGCTCCCAGAGCCTTTACTATCTCATCATAGTTTAAGATGTCATTACTCATGAAGCTCATCAACACAACTTCAAGAGTTTCGACACCTTGCCTTTCCTCAAGTGATACCTCCGGTTGTACCGCATCAATGATCGTAATAACATAGACAACTTTAAGATCATCAGGTCTCTACTGGTGAACATTAAAGATAATTTCTTCGTTATTTAATCTAAACTTGAGTTGACCTAACTCCATATCCACTAGTGCTCGACCAGTGGCTAGGAATGGTCTTTCCAAGATGATTGGGATGTTAAAGTCAACTTCACAATCAAGTATCATGAAGTAATGTGTGGAATATGAAATTCTTAACATGAACTAATATTTCATAGAGTACCCCCACAAGTTTCTCTACAGTCATGTCTGCCATCAACAACCACATTATAGTCAACATGGGGGCTCCCAAACCTAACTTTTTGAACACTGCAAAAGGCATTAATTTGATATCAGCTCCTAAATCACATAATGCCTTTGCAAAGTTAAAGACTCCAAAGGTGCAAGGTATGGTGAATATGTCGGGGTCCTCTTTCTTCTGTATCAAGGACCTTGTGGCAATAGCTTCACAAAGGTGAAGGTCTTGAACAAGCTTTTGACTCATCATCCTCTTCTTAGTTGTAAGATCCTTCATGAACTTGGCATACTTGGGAATTTTCTCCAATGCATCAATGAGTGGGATATTAATAGATAGTTGCTTCAATATGGAGATAAAGTTCTAACACTTCCCCTCCTCTTCTGTCTTCTTGAGCCTCTAAGGGAAATGAGGTGGAGGCCTAGGTATAGGTTTCAACTTCTTTAGTGTCACCACTTCATCTCCCCATCCCATCCATAGCTTGTTCCTCCCTTCTCTCTGCATCTTTGCTCTCTATTGTCTCCTTACAAACCAGATCATCATCTACCAACATCGATAGTTCAATCGTCTATTTACCACCTCATGTCATTACTGCCATGCACTACTTATCATTCTATTGATTTTTCACTGTGTTGCTTGGCAATGTCCCCTTCTGGTACTGATTCAACTGTGTGGACATTTGGCCAAATTGTTGCTCTAACTACTTAATAGCTACAGAGTGAGACCCAATATTCTGATAGATGCCTAAGATGTCAGCTTTCATCCCCTTTAAGGTCTCATCCTGTGTGTCAACCTTCTTCAACAACTTGTCAAATATCTCCTCAATATGGGAACTCCCAGCCCTAGAATCACGATTGTATGGTGGCACATACGGACCATTTCTATACCTATCTTTGTAGCCCCAATCACTATCTATGTCTTATCCCCTATTTTTTTCATAATAGTCACCTCAGTTATTGTCTTTTTATGTATTATATTTGTTGTAGTTCCGCCCTTTGATTTGTTTAACCTTGGTGCCAATAGTCCTAATTGGACCCTTGGGCGTTGGTCCTGAAACCCCCATCTTATCGGTCACAAATCAAGTGTCCTCCTTATATTATGACTTCTCATACATTGGTGCACATGGTGGATGGTGACTAACTGCATTCACTTTCTCCTTATTTTGCTTCATTAGCAACCCTACATTAGTCCTAATTCGGGCCAACTCTTCCATCATATATTTGTTAATCTTGGCTTGCTCTAGATTGGAACCAATGAAGAAAGAGCTTTTAGTAGTTGATTTGTCCCTTGATCCCCATGCGTGATTAGTCTTTGTTACCTTCTCCAGTCGTTCAACTACCATAGGAAAAGTGCAATCCAAGAATGAGCCTCCCATTATGATGTCAGCCACTTCTTTGCAATTATCATCCAATGCCCAATAAAAGATCTTTTCTAAGGAATAATCATCAATCTTGTGGTCGGGAACATTCTTCAAGCAATTTGGAAACTACTCCCATGTAGTACTAATTAAATCACCAATTAATTACTCGAAGTTATTTATCTGATCTTTCAGCTTCTTCGACTTGAGAAAGAACCTCACCAAAAAGACTTTCTGCATTTCTACCTATGTAGTGATATAACCATATGGAAGTTTGGATAACCATACTATCGCTTCATTTGTGAGAGATAACAGGAAGACACAAAGCCCAATGGTATCCATGGACAGATTTTGGTTTTCCATCAAACTCTTACAAATGAATATGACATTATATAGATGACTATATGGAACCTCTGATGGTAAACCCGTGAACAATCCTCTATTCTGCAAAATTTGTAGTAACCTACTCGATACAATGAACTTTGTATACTCTGATATAAGAGGTAACACAATAGCGCTGGCGACAGCTACCGCCATAAGGCCAAGCCTGTATTAATTCCATGTATTAGCAGCAGCTTGTAGATCATGTGGTGGTGGATTCACATCCTCAAGTGGTGGTGGGTCATGTTTGTAGCATTTGCTCGTGTTATCTTGGTCTATCCTTCGTAATGTTCTCTGCATCTCTTGATCAAATGGAGTCAAGGGATTTCCTCGATTATGAGTATTGGACATACACTACACCCGTATGTTGAATGACAAAAAATAAGTAAAATATGAAAAATAAGGATTAAGTCACAAATCATCCTAATTAAACTAATCTAAAAGTCATATTCCTCAGCAACGGTGCCAAAATTTGATCACGCCCAGACTACACCTCCCAATTAAGGTATAAGTGGTCATTATTCAAATAAAAAATATGATAATGGTTAGGGTCAATCCCACGAGGAATAAGGTATAGACTTGAAAAATTAAAGTAATTAAGATGAATTAAACTACTTATCTCCCAAAAAGAAGGGTTTGGTAAAATGCAATAATTAAACGTAAACTACAGCCAAAGAGTCAAGTGCAAGGATTGTGAAATTAGTAAGAGAAATAACTAGGGTATTATGTTATCCATGAATTTCTAACTTAGTATAACTAGATAATTGGTGTGCTGCCAAAATGCAATACTTTTAATGCTTAAAACTTGGGATTTTGTGTGTTCTCAAGGCGGTGTTAGTAGAGTTGATATGTATTTTTGTTTATTTTACAGGATTTTGGTGTTGGCTTGACTTTGGGCATGAAGTATAGAAAAGTTGCAGTTTTTGGAGGTATACGAGACCCTCTATGGGTCGTGATCCTTCCATGAGTCGTAGAGGAGGTTTCATTTGTTCTTCCAGTGCAGGGGTAAAAATTGAGTTGAACTGTACGAGAGCGGACCACGAGTCGTGAACCAGCATATGAGCCATAGAATATGATCGTGAAGCAATGATTTGAGATGGAAGAGATGTTGAAAGGTGGTACAGACGAGACCTTTCACGGGTCGTGGAATCCTACACCACCTGTGGAAAGGTTTTGTGAAAATTACCTGTTGGATGTAACTACATTCCATGAGACCTCTTTCACGAGACATGAACTGCTACATGAGCCGTAAAAGATGTTCGTAAATAATGCTGACACAATTATCCTATTTCATTTTGACTTCATATTTTTAGTACTATAAATAGGTTTTTAGGGTTTTTAATACATATACAGCAATAGAAAGGAAGAGAACGCGGGAGAACAACCTAGGACAAAAAAATAGCTTGATTGTGAACATCATTTTTGTGATTTTACTACAATCTTTTGGTTCAAGTTTGCAATTATATTGAGAAGTTGGATTTGTCTTCATCTATTCTTGTGTATAAATGTTTTAATTAGGTCTTCTTCTTGCATATTTTTTTAAAACACTCCAAGCAAGCATGGCTAAATCCACAACTAGGGTTGTGGGAACCATGATGAACTAACTCAGATAAAATTGGATAACTTGCAATTTCTTGGATGGTGTTGGGATGTATTAGTTAATTTCTTTGTTTTTAATAGATTTTTAATGATGGCCAACATTATAACTAACCTAGTATCACTTATTGAATCAAGGATGTGAGTAATAGGAAAAGAGTTACTTAATAGGAGTTGATCAATTTCTCTCAACTAATTAATCTAACTAAAATATATAAGATTGTATTGGGATAGAGTAAGGATTAGTAAAGCGACATCATAGACACAAGATCAAGTAATATGATGAAATTCACCTATATGTCGGATCAATGGTTTAGGAGAACATAGCTTACTGTCTTGCACCTACACACCAAAAAGGATTCACAAGTATCCAAGAGCACTTAGTTAGGGAGTCATAGGGAATACGTAGACCTAATTCACTTTTCTCTTGATTAAAAACACGTGCATTTTAGTTTAGATTTTACTTTCACTTGCAACCTCCCCCCCCCCTCTTTGTGCTTAATTTCCGATTTTCTGGGAGATAATAGGGTTAATCGATTCAATTTACAAGTTCTGCTAATCCAAAATCTACTATATTAATCGAGGGATCGATCATAACCATTGTTAGGTTAAATACTTGATAATAATTGCTTTAACCTCCGAGTAGATGTGTGGGCTGAGCAAAATTGAGCATTTTTTGTGTCGTTACCGAGGAATATGGCTAGACTTTATTAGTGCACTGTAGTTTGGAGGATTAACTCCTATATCTTGTATGTTATGTTGTTTTGTGGTTTTTGTGTCATTCCAGGAATGAGGTACAGCCAAGGATGGTTCAGACCGACTTGAACCAAGGGGATGATGAGGACAAACCAAAAGTATCAAGTGAAGAAAGGTTGTGCGTTGATCCTTTGGAAGCAGTGTCGATGAACTTCAAAAGTGATGGTATCCTAGACTATGATGAGACAACTCAAGCTCTGTATGTTCAAGGTCCCCTAGAGAAAAGCTAAAGCGGATCTTGACATAAAGAATCGGGAGTCACCACCTACAAAGTCTTCCACTGAAAATAGCCATTTTGCATCCGAATATTTGGTATTGCTCTTCAACTCTAGATCTATCAACTCTAGATTCAAGTTTTTCTCTAGGAAGCTCAAATCCAAATGGATTGAACCATTTATAGTAGCACAAGTATTCAATAATGGAGCTATTGAGTTGGAGAAATGAGATGGCTCTACATTCAAGGTGAATGGTCAAATAGTGAAGGTATACCTTGGCAATGAAGAAGAAATCAAGACAGTAGAAGCATGGAAACTTGACAAAGACTATGTCCTCAAGTGAGCTACGGCATGCCGTGACAAGAAATTAGGCACTACTTGGGAGGCAACCTAAGACTGAGAGATGCGCTTAGGCGCCCAGGTCTGTTTTCTTTTGACCCAAGTCATTTATCTTTCGTTTACGTGCAATGAGGACAATGCAAAATATTTTTGATGGGGTGTGGGTTGTTACAAGGCCTCAGTGAAGTCTGGGAAAATTTTGCATATAAATACCCCAATTTGTTATTCCAAAGGGTTTTCTTGTCGGTGTTCGTTTTCCCTACGGATTTTATTTTATGTTGAACTAGCCTTTTTACGATGTTTAGGTAGAATTAGTAGCACATAGTATTGATATCCATGCATAGTAACTTTTGTGTGAAAAATAATACCCATCAAAATTTTGTTTAGCCAGTTTGATAGTAACCATGCATGATTAGGTGCCTGATAGTGATTATTCTGATAAACATGTGTGAACTGTGATAAAAACTATGATTTGTTGCTTTGTGTTAACATGTAAAGCAGTTCCATAAGTGAGTGAGTTTAGTTTCTTTATTTTTTATTGTGCTTTAATTTAGAACTTTCCCTATTACTCAGATTTAGACTATAGGGTAGTTGGTTAGGAAAGGATCGTAGGTCATTGTTCTAATTTATCCCACTTAGACTAAATATAACCAACCGAATATGTTATGTATCCCTTGATTCCTATTTTTGAGCCTAATATTGACTCTATTCTTAGTAAATACCTAACAAGCCTAGACCTTAATGA
>JBCEWC010022124.1:0-10162 GCA_038996855.1 Solanum aculeatissimum | reverse complement strand
AATCAAGCTCGTATTGCCTACTTCAGTGCTTTGAGGGTTGCTATCTTCACTGCATGTACTCTCTTGTTGCCCTGGAGCTTTCCCTTCCTTATTTCCTTGCCATAAGAAATTCCTCCTTAGCTTGTCCAGTTTTTTAACCACTTCTGCTAGGATTGAGAATAAGGACATCACATAAGTGGACAGAGAATCTAGTACAAAATTGATGAGGATCAATCTTCCACCTAGAGACAGGTATTGCGCCTTCCATCTAGTTAGCTTCTTTTAGTTTTCTCCGAATACCATTCCGTATTTCTATTCCTTATGTTTGTTGCCCAAAGGCATGCCTAAGTAAGTGGTAGGCATTTGATCAACTCTGCATCCCAATATGCCTGCCAGTTCCTGAATCTAGGGAACCTTATTTACAGGGAAGACTGTTTTTTCCCCAATTTATTCTCAGCTCTGAAACAGCTTCAAACAAAACCAGGATAACTCTAACGAAGCTAATATGTTCTACCATAGTCTCACACAAGATGATAGTGTCATCTACAGCATATGACTGACTACTTTTTCTTACCCCACTCTTTCTCCAACGAAAACCTCTTATCCACCTGTTTTCTGATACAATCCTCATCATACTGTCAAAACCTTCCATTGCCAAGATGAACAGAAAAGGGGAGAGGGGATCACCCTGTCTCAACCCCCCTTTCTGATGCAAAAGAAAAAGCAAAAACCACAAGTTTTCCTAACCTGACTGTTTTTATACAGAACTCAATCCACTTCAACCATCTACTACCAAATCTCATCTGACTGAAAGTATCCAGAAGGAAGGACCAATTCACATGGTCATAAGCTTTCTGACTATCCAGTTTGCACATTATGCCAGGAGTTCCCCCTTTCATTCTTGAGTCAATGCATTCACTGACTATGAGTGTTGCATCGATGATTTGCCTTCCCTTTACCAATGTCATTTGATGCTTGTTGATCAATTTATACAACCATTTTAGCTTTTCTGCCATCAGTCTAACAATGATCTTGTAAACTCCCTTTACCAAGTCGATTGGTCTGAAATCCTTCAATTCTAAAACTCCTAGCCTCTTTGGGATTAAGGCACTAAAAGTTGCATTGAAGCTCTTCTAAGAAGCCTGATTGGAGTGAAAAAACTAAATAGTATTAATGATATCTGTAATGCCTTGCAACTCCCATGCAAGGATCCGAACCATCCTACGTATGTGTATAAGCTCAATTTCGACGATTTCTAGATTGTACATATAAGCTAAGGTCCTTTTCTAAGTATTTGAGGTGTATCGGATGTGGTTTGAGATCATAAGGAACCTCAAACACCAAGTCAAGTTCAAAACATTTCTATCGGCTAAATTTTTGCATAAGTTCATATACGGGTCAACTTCAAATGGTCCCTATCTCTCCGTACATAAAAAGTTAAATAATCCATCAAATTAAAGGTCTTTGAATCTTCTTTCCAATGTCAAGTTTGCCTCATTTGAAATTCAGAGTAAAAAGTCATGGTCATTTTACTGAACCATGTCCGAACAGAATAATTAGGCGGGCCGACGGTCAATTTGGCGACTCGCCGAATGGGTTTGGCGCATCGCCAATTGAGTTAGCCGAATGAACCCGAAAACCTCCACAAACTGTGATTTTAGGTGATATAAAGCTCCCTTTCGGCGACATGCCAAATGAATCAGTGATGGGACCTCCATATCGCCGATTTGGCTGAAGAAACTCATTAAAAGATTGGTTTTTTCAATTTTTATGATTTCCTTACATTCCTAGAAGGGTATTTTTGACCTTTTGCCCTCAATTAACTTCCCTAAATCTAATTTATAGCCCAATAACCTCCCTAGTCATGCTCAATCCTCAATATTCAAATCCACACGTTCTAAGTTTTGCTAAGGAAGAAGCCAAGGTTCTTCACCTTCAAGCCTCAGTTCAAAGTATCAAGTCAGTGTTTTTCTTTCAGGTATGTAAGGCTTCAATGATGAGCATCCTTTCACTCTCATGCCTAAAGTATTTCGATTTTCTCATGAATTCTTCAAGATTTCTAGAATTAAAACAAGGGCTTTTATGAAATTGTGATTTCTCTTCATTAATTCATGTTTTCATGGTTACACTTTAGTCTTAAAATCTTATTGCACTGATTTAGTATGACTTCTATGACTCATTAGATACTAATGGCTTTTAAGCATGCACACAATTATGATATGAACTTCAATCTTAAAGCAAGTTAACTTATGATACAATTTTGATTTTTGAGTGTAGTCTCACATTATGATTCAATGAATAGATGATCTCCATATCTATGAGCATTATATGTATGTATGCCATATTTGGGAGGATTATTTAATACCGAAAGGACACAAGTTTAGACATCCCATAACTACGTGCCACCGTAGGTTTGAGTATACCGCTTTGTCGGACAACTCCATAGGGCCTTGAGAGGAAATTTAGTGAATCTACATAGATATGATGTGGTTCTATACTCTGGCAAGGTATAGAGTAGCCCTTCCAATTGGGATTATAAGTTAGGCATCACGAGCTCACATGATGTATGTCAATTATAAGAAACTCCCCCAATTCTCATTATATAATTACTCTAGTTGTTGGTCATTAAAGAATACAAAAGAAAGAAATTTCAAATTTACAAGATACGATCTACATCTTTTTAAGATGTGCTCTCAAGTCATTATGATCTTTCCTAAGCACATTATTTTATGAATATGATTATTTAGTGCTACTGATTTTAACTTATGCATGTAATATACAAATGTTTTCTCCCAGTCCCTTTTACTATAAAGGTGCTTTATTTTTATTTTTATTTTTTGAGAAGATAACATCTGTGTATATTGATAAGTCAGTACATGGGATGCACTGAAACCATATCTATAACACAATCAAAAACACATAGCTGACTCAAGTTCTAACAAAATCCTAGAATGCCTATAATTGAGTTAGTGTCCTCTAGGATGTCTATAACTGTGATTTATTTTTTTATTATTTTTTATTTGCACCGAGTGTCCGAGTCTCTTAGAGCCCCGACTAATCCCGGGGGTGCACAGGCCCTCGGCAAGGAGTTTCCCACAAGTGCACCACGGTTAATTCAGGTTTTACCCAAGTCCGATGGCCCTCAGAAATTGTTTGCACCCAGTGGGTATAACTGTGATTTATTTTTCTTTCTTCACTGCTCACTCATATGTTATTTTATCTGAGTATGTTGGTGCCCCTTAGATACTCAGTACATTTCACGCACTGACGCATACCTTTCTTGCGCTGCATCCTTTTATGATGAAGATGTTGGTGCCTATTCTCAGACTCGTCGCTAGCAAGGATTGTAGATTTTCGATTCGCAGTTGGTGACTTCTCCTTGTAAGAGAGCTTTATGGAGTAGTTCAGTTAGTACTTTGTTTAGTATTGGTAGTCGGGGTTCACGTCTCGACAGACTTATTCTTTGATTTAGACACTAGAGGCTTGTTTCAGACATTAATCTTCTTTTAGTCATCATAGATATTTTACATTCTTAATCCAACCTTTGATGGATATATTTTAGCTTCCACTTTAGTTATCTTGTGTTATACTTAATATGTATGCCAGAGGTTAGCTAGGAATTACTTGTGGTTCCAGGAACTGTGTCCCAGCCAGGGTGTAGACTCAAGTCATGACAATATCTCTCTGGCTAGAATAAAGTAAATGAAGGCGCTGTTATCTTAATCTTCGAGTTGTTGCTCTTTTTTCTTTTTTGATATTTAGTATTGTTGTATTCTTCAGCATTAAGGAATGCTGGCCACCTCCAAAAAAAATTACACACTCTAAGCTTTACAAAGCACCTAGGAAATCTACCAGCTCATCTACTTCCTCTATACAATTTCCTTTGCACCATGAGAATGAAAACACTAAACTCCATTTCACATCATGTATGGACTTGATCTTGTCTTTAAAACACCTCCCATTTCTTTCTTTCCATACTGTCCACCATAAACATGAAGGAATTATCCTCCACCATTTTCTCTGGCTCTTGCTACCCCCTCTTTTCATCCAGAAGCTCATCAAGTCAGCAGTATGCTCAGTCATTGTCCACTCAGTCTTTGTGAGGCTGAGGAACAGGTTCCACAGTTGTGAAGTAAACTTGCAATGTAAAAAAGATAGTTGTTTGTCTCCCCAATCTCATTGCACAAAAAAGATCTTGTCACTGCTATTCTCCCCTTCTTTTGTAGAACCTCATGTGTCAGGCATGCTCTCTTCACTACAAGCCAAGTGAAGCATTTAACCTTGGTGGGGATCATGCTCTTCCGGATACTCTTCTAGATACTTGAGCACTCACTTTGCATCACACTATTATCCCTCTTGTACATTTTATTCACAGAGAAAATGCCATCCCATAAGATATTCCATCTTAGAGTGTCAGATTGCATATTGGTGCCGGGAAAATTTTCCACTTCACTCAAAAAAGTTGTCACCCTATCAACCTCCCAGTCATTTAGATGCCTTCTAAAATTAACATTCCACCCTTGGTTTGACCAGCTCTCGGCTATGGTTGCTTCAGGATGACTACTCAGCATCATAAGATCAAGATAAGCTTCCTGTAAAGGAGCTTGCCCTATCCAAATATCCTTCCAAAACAGGGTAGTGGTACCATCTCCAACCCTGATTCTGGAGTTTCCCTGTAGCTTTGGCCTTAATGATCTGACAGTCCTCCAAACCCCCATCCCATAAGTGCAAGTCACCTCATTGGAGCAGCATGGACTAGATTGGCTAAACTTGTCGGAAATGACCTCCTTCCATAGAGTAGATTCTTCTGCACTAAATCTCCATAACTATTTCAACAGTAGACTATTATTCTAGATCCTCAGGTTTCTGATACCAAGACCCCCTTGACCCTTGCTCTGTTGTACTACCTCCCATTTGACCAGATTATATCCTCCCCTTTCCTTTTTGCCTTCCATAGGAAATCTCTTCTCAATTTGTTTAGCTTCTTGATCACACTTGCAGGTATAGGGAATAGCAACATTACATAGGTGGGAAGAGAGTCCAACACTGAAAGTTGTTGCTCTTTTTGCCTTCAAAACATTTGGTATTTCTTTTCTTCGAGAGTGTCATGTAAACTGGTTTGCCATTCACACAAAAAGACTCCCACCTTTCTTTTACTTTCTCTTCAAAACCCTCCAGTTCTAACCACCGTGTTTCAAATTTAAAGTAAGACTCTTACATACTTCATTTCCATAGGTCAGAACAACAGAATTGTGGTCAGAAGCTATTTTGGTAAGACTACTCTGTATGATGAGAGTAAAAGTTCCCCCCTACTCTGGACAGTAGAAAATATTTCAATTCTAGAAGCACAACTGTGATCCTCCCCTCTTCTCCAAGTAAAGGATCCTCCAAACAAGGAGGAACTACCCGCTCCAATTCTTCAACACAGGATAAAAACTATGCCATGGCACCATCAGTTAGACACACACATACCACACTTATCTTTGCTTAGGAAAGTAAATATTCTGAACTTAATAAAGATCAAGCAATTAGTTAAAGCTTTTCTTTACCCTAAAAATTATATTTGTCCAGCCTGGGCAAGAACTTGTCATCACGGTATTAATTTTATTTTTTTATTTTTTTAATGAAGTAAAAGTTTTCATTGTTGGCATCAGGGAGATGCAGATGAGTTACAAAAGAGTCATAGCAAAAATAACTAAGAAGCTCCATCTTTATCAAAAAAAAATAACTAAGAAGCTCCATTACAAGCATTACAGTCATTGTACTAAAGACAAGGAGCTAGCAAAGTTCAAAAAGGTATCTGGATACTCTATAGGGGGCAAATAAACCAAGCTATATGTTCGAAACCCCTTACCAGAGAAAGTAAGGGGTTTGCCTTCTGGGTCGAGCTCGTCGCACCGGGCTTGCCTAATGTGGGTTACCTCTCCTGTGTGGTGTGCAAGTTATTGCATAGGAGCGAGGTTTTTACCCTGTGCGCACCTAAAAGGATAGCGGTTGTGGGTTTCCCTTGTCATCAAAAAATAAAACAAAAACACAAGCTATACAGATACACAAGGCATTTAGCCTCCCCAGACCCCACTTGTGGAATTCCACTGGGTATATTGTTGTTGTTCTATTAACTCCAACAAATAGTTGTTGGTATCATCTTCCATATTATCTTGATGGGGCTATCAACTTTCCATTTGCTCCAACTTTCAAATGCATCTTTGATGTTTTGTGGCATGACCCATTTGAGCACAAAAAGTGTTATAAACATGCTCCATAGATCCAAGGCCACTGAGCATTGTAGGAAAAGGTGGCGGCTATGTGTTTCTGTTTCCTTAAGGCACATATAACATCTGTTGACCATCTGAAACTTCCTCTTTGCCACACATGGCTATCCACCTGAAGCAACTTATCTTTGGGGGGGGGGGGGGGGGGGGATTTGCTTTTACAAATAAAATTCCATGACCAACTCTCTATGATTAGGCATCAGCACACTTTGCCCTTTCTATAAGCCAAGGCAACACCAATCATCATTACAAGTGAGCTTAATAGTAACTTTCTGAACCTGGCAAGAATGCCTCCAAACAATAGTTTTCCTGTATCACAATAATAAATTTTTGTACTGGAAACAGAAGCAATGATAATTTACTAGACCAAAAAATTGGATATCTTGTTTCTAAATATGTTCCTAAGAACTAGGAATGAAGCCTTAACCAATTTGATCTCTCAAGCAAATTATACATCCCCAAAATCCAAGAGAATAAAATCTTTCAAAGGAAAAAGAATAAAAAAGATTCCACTCTCACTGTGAAAAAGATAGCTAATAATCAAGTAATATCTTTGATAAAATCCAATACAGACCAATTTTTGGACCTATTAGAGAAAAAACTTGTACAAGAAATCAGGGATACCAACCTTTCCTTTACAATATGAAGAATTGGGTAAAGGGGACCAGCAATCATTGCAAGAAAACGTGTAGCATATTCTGCAGCATCTGAAAAGCTGTTAAGATCAGCCTGCACGAATATAACAGAATTCTCAACAGAACCACGTAATCCCCCAAAACAGCACTACCAGCTCACCATTTCATGTTTCAGAATAAAAAGATACTCCTATTTCTACACTTCAGCTTAAAGAAATACCTCTAGTTGGGGAAGGAACACTCCCAGCCGGTTTGTGATATCTTGAAGCAGCTATAAAACCATACGTTAGACAAAAGAGCTGAAATATTCAGAAACACACTTGCATACATCTAAAACAAGCAACATATCACTGCTTATTAAGACAGCAATCCAATAAGTTTTATCGTTAATAAAAAAGATAAAGACTTAAAGGAATGATGTGCCACACCACATTTATCTGACCACGACAATGGAGAAGGCTCACATATGCATCTTACAATTATTGCGCAACAGAAGTTCAGCAGTAGCAGTATCTTCTACCTGAAGATGCATATCATTATCGTCCTGCTTGCTTGATATTATGTGGGGTAGCAAGTAGTTGACGATCGGTTGAAACTCTGGTTCAAGACCAGTAATTGTAATACCAATCAACTGCACAGCAGAAAAGAAGGAATAAGTGATGAGATTCGAGCCCCGAACTTAACTAGCGCCAGCAATAACAGCAAGCAACCAACAAATTAGAAAAAAGATCAAGCGAGTAGAAGTCGAGCCCAGCTCTTTGCAACAATATCTTAGTTTCCATTGTTTCTTTGTGCTGCATCTAAGGTAGACAGTAGAACGGATTATAAAGTGATATTAATCTTTTTACCTGACTCTATAGAAGCTATATATGTAATCTGTGTCCAACCTAGTTGAAGAAAGGATAGCAGAGATAGTAATGAAAGGAAACGAAGAAACGGAACTTTGCATAAAGTTCAGATAGCTGGGGATAGGATTTCCATAATAGAGTCGATGTGATTTGTTTCTCATAAATAGCAGCCCAATTTGTTCTTTTCTTCTATTTCCTTCTGAGTTTCCCTTTTTCTAAATCAGCTCTTTGTTGGAGCAGAAATGAGCATATCCTTCCCTAACAGTCAAAGCTCCATCCATAGAATCCCCACCACCACCCCCAGAGTAAGCTACCTTTAATTTTTTAGCAAATATATCCCAGTAGTTCAGTCACCTCCCAACCTTGACAGTCTCTTTTGAAGAGCAGGTCCCAAGTGTAATACAGGAGAGCTTTTGAGGTTGTATAAATGAATTTTGTACAATTAAGGAGTCTATTATCCCTTTTTTCTTTTTTTTTTTGAGGATAAGGTAACAATTTGTCTTTTAAACCAGTACTTAGGTAATACTGAAAACCCTTTTGAAAATTCATGTTTCAAAGCCACTTGTCCTTCCAGAATATAACTTTGAGCCACTCCCCAACCTTACTTTGAGTTGAGCTATAAGTCCCCCAGAGTTTTGACATATGCTTCCAAAGACCTGCCCCATGAGGTGAGTTGCTTTGAGTTGAACACAAGTCATTCTTCTCCCTCTATTTTGCAGTTATCACATCTTTCCACAGATTTGTATTCTCCATATTGTATCATCAGTATCATTTCATTAGCATGTTCTTTTTTCTTTGGCAAGTGAAAAACGGGGCATGAAATACGTTGGAATACCGTCCAACACACTATTTATCAATATCAACCTGCCCCCTAAAAAAAAGGTACTGTATCTGCCAGGAAGATAACCTTTTTCTCAAACTTCTCAATTACTCCATTCCAAATTACATGAGACTTTTATTTTGCACCACAAGGTAGGCCAAGATATGAAGAATGAAAGGATGCCACATTACAGCACATCAACCCAGCAAACTCCAATTTAGGGACTGCATTTACTAGGAAAAAAGTGTTGTTCAGCATGTTCACATGCAATCCTGATATAGCTTCAAAGATTATTACAGTGAGGTTCAGGTACATGGGATCTTTCAGCTCCATATAAAATCAGATGCCATCAGTATATAGCAAATGAGATACAGATATAGAGTTCCCACTTACATTTCCCATCTTAAACCGTCCCGTCAGTGTAATTGAGCAGTTTTATTAAGAATTTTGTTGAGACCTTCCATAGCTAAAATAAAAAGGAACGGGGTGATCTCCCTGCTTGAGACCTTTCTGGGGAAAGAAAAAACTAGTTGGTCCTCCATTAATCAAAATTGAGTACTTAACAGTGGTGATAGAGAACTTGATCCACCTAATCCAGACTTCCCCATACCCCGATATGACCAGTCTAACTGGTCAAAGGCTTTCTCGATGTCAAGCTTGAAAATAAGGCCAGGCTGTCCAGATTTCAACCTCCAAACACTTAATTGCCCATTCTGGAAGTGGTTATGGAGAGATGGGCATAATGGAAACCCTAATATGTGACAAATTTTGATTCGATAAAAGGGGTGACTATGATTATATTCTACAGAACCAATTTATGGAGGGATATTGTGAAGTTCCTAGTTAGTTTCCCCAATTATCAAGTTCAACGTGAACAACAGGGGCTCCTTTTTGGGATCACTGGACATGGGAAAAGAGTGTTTTGAAAGTAATGCTCACTAGCTTTCTATTTCTTATGACCGATAATTCCATCTGCAGCCATGTGGCAAACCCTTAACACCAACGGCTGCTCAACTCTTATTCACTTAAATATCAGGCTTAGTTTGCATAGAGCAGGGCATAAACCTGTGACCTTTTCTTTTATTAAGTCATAACTCATAACCTGTGACCTAAGTCACAAGTCCCTCCGCCTTTGCCGCTTGAACCAAGCCTTGTGGGCCAAATTTTCCATATTACTGTCATAGGAAGCATTGGTTGCAAACATGACCGGCAGACAGGAAGCAATCTAAGCTGGGATTTAATCTTCAGCCAGAATTTCGATAAATGAGAGGGCGAAGCAGCGAAACACCTACTATCTGCTACTTATGACATTAAAATTGGAAATGGGAAATTTTACAAAGTATAAGAATTCACCCAAAAGATGTTCTACTACTACAAATATGAATATTTGTTGTCATAATGAACGCAGAATATAGAAAAATCTTTAAATTACAATTAAATCAATGTAGAACATAAATCCAATAAGACCAGTCTTAATGAACACGGATTATATTTCATATTTTAGTGAGTAATAAATAATTAGGTGACTTTAAGGGGTCGTTTGGTTTGAATACAAGTTATGATGGGATAAGTTATGTTGGGATTAGTAATGATGGGATAAGTTATGTT
>JBCEWC010022123.1:0-10163 GCA_038996855.1 Solanum aculeatissimum | reverse complement strand
CATCTCCCTAATCCCGAATATGCATTTAGGGGATTCCTTTGACTTTTAAACTTTAATCCCTTGATATTAACACCTATATTCAGCCTTATTACCCATAGGTTCTAGCCAGAGTCAGATATGCCTTATACAACATGCCACGATCTCCCTAGTTTGACATAAATCTTCTATACACTCGCTCATCTCAAGAGGTAGATGTAAATATAGCCCTCTAATCTGAAATTTAATCACTTCTAAAAATTGGTGTTCATTTGAACAAGCCATATCATGTCCTATATACATAGTACTAGTACACGTGAAACGCGGGGTGTCACACAAGATCCCTCTTCCTAACATCCGAATAAGACTTTTGGCAACTTTGGGTCGTTTTCAACCTTTCCATAATTAACTTCACCTTTTCTATGGCATTAACAACCAAGTCCGGGCCTAACAAAGACACCTCACCTATTTCAAACCAATCAACCAGAGACCTACATCTCTTACCATGCAAAGCTTCAAAAGGATCCATACTGATGCTTGCATGGAAGCTATTGTTGTAGGCAAATTCAATGAGAGGTAGATGATCATCCCAATTTCCCTTAAACTCCAACACACAAGCCCTTAACATGTCCTCCAAGGTATGAATTGTTCTTTTGGCTTGCCTATCGGTTTGACGATGAAATGTGGTGCCTAACTTGACCTTAGTACCAAGTCACCTTTGAAAAGATTTCCAAAAATGAAAATTAAATTGATTATAACGATCTGATATGATAGTCCTTTGAACACCATACAACCTTACCAATTCCTGAATGTATACCTTAGCATACCCCTCGGCACTATATGTAGTCTTAACCGGTAAGAAGTGAGCCGACTTAGTCATTCTATCAACCACAACCTATATGGAATCAAATTGTCTCCAAGTACGAGGCAACACAACCACAAAGTCCATGTTCACATCTTCACACTTCCAAGTTAGAATTTCAACGTCTTGTGTCAAACCACCAGGCCTTTGGTATTCCACTTTTACTCATTGACAATTAGGACATTTCGACACAAACTTGGCTATGTCCTTCTTCATACCATGCCACCAATACAACTCCCTCAAATCTCAGTGCATATTGGTAGATCCTGGATGAATAGAATATTGAGAATTATGAGCCTCTTTCATGATGATCTCCTTTAGGCCATCAACATCCGGAACACACAAACGGTCTTTGTACCGCAGTACACCATCTCCCCCTTAGGAGAAAACCTCAATCTTTCCATCGGCAACCAACTTCTTCAACTCTACCAAGGAAGGATCTAAGTCTTGTTTCTCCTTAACATATACCACTAAGGAAGACGTAGATCCGCCTTGAACAAGAATACCACCAGTGTGTGATTCGGCCAACCTCACACCCAATCTAGCCAAATGGTGCACATCTTTTAGTATGTCCTTTTTCCCTTCTTCCTCATGAGTCACACTTCCCATAGAAAGCCTTCTAAGTGCATCCGCCACCATATTAGCCTTGCCGAGATGATAAAGGAAACTCATATCATAGTCCTTGAGAAGTTCCAACCATCGTCTTTGCCTCAAATTAAGGTCCATTTGGGTGAACACATATTGCAAGCTCTTGTGATCAGTGAAAACATCCACGTGAACCCTATATAAATAATGTCGCCAAATTTTCAATCAAAAACCACCGCCGCCAACTCAAGATCATGGGTTGGATAATTATGATCATGCACTTTTAATTGTCGGGATGCATAAGATATCATCTTACCAAGTTACATAAGTACACAAACCAAACCAATACGCGATGCATCACAATATACCACAATCCCATCTAACCCATTAGGCAAAGTCAAAATCGAAGCCGATGTAAGTCGATCCTTCAAAGTTTGAAAACACTTTTCACATTAATTTGACCATACAGGCATGGCCTTCTTTTGAGTCAACATAGTCAACGGAGATGCTATAGAGGAAAACCCTTCAACAAATCTTCTATAATAACCGGCTAAACCAATGAAACTTCGAATATCCGAAGGAGTCAACGGTCTAGGCCAATTCCTCATCGCTTTGGGTTTCTTAGGATCAAACTTAATGCCATCACCGGATACCACATGACCAAGGAAAGCAACGTCTCCCAACCAAAATTCATATTTGCTAAACTGGGCATACAATTGCTTCTCCCTCAGAGTTTGAAGAACAAATCTCAAAAGACCCATATGCTCTTACTCTCTATGGGAGTAAATCAAAATGTCATCAATGAAGACTACCACAAAATTATCAAGGAACGACTTGAACACCCGATTCATAAGATCCATAAATACCACCGGAGCATTGGTCAACCTAAAAGACATCACCAAAAATTCAAAGTGACCATAACGAGTCCGAAAGGCCATCTTAGGAATATCACACTCCCTTACCTTCAATTGGTGATAACCTGAACGAAGGTCTATTTTCGAGAAATGAGTAGCCCCTTGAAGTTGGTCAAACAAATCATCAATCCTAGGCAACGGGTACCTATTCTTAATGGTCACCTTGTTCAATTTCCGATAATCAATACACATTCGGAGCGACCCATCCTTCTTTCTCACTAACAACACGGGAGCACCCAAAGGTGAAATACTCGGCCAAATATACCCCTTCTCTAGCAAATCTTTCAATTGATCTTTTAACTCTTTCAATTCTACCAGGGCCATATGATAAGGAGGAATAGAGATAGGTTGAGTATCCGCAAGGAGATCTATACCAAAATCTATTTCTCTCTTGGGAGGGATACCGGCCAAGTCCTCGGGAAACACATCGGAAAACTCATGAACCACCGTTACCAATTCAAGCTTAGGTAACTCACCCTCTGCATCTCTAACCCGTACAATATGGTAAATACACCCCTTACAAATCATCTTCCCAGCTTTGAGGTAGGAAATAAACCGACCCTTAACCATGGAATCACTACCCTTCCATTGCAACACCGGTTCATTAGGAACTTGAAATTTAAATTGCCTAGTTCTACAATCAACCGAGGCATATGATGCGTACAACCAATCCATCCCAAGATTAACATCAAAATCATACATTTCAAGTTCTACAAGGTCACTAGGGAACAATTTATGCAACACCGAGACAGGACAACCTCGATACACTTTCCGGGAAATAATAGACTTACAGTCATACCACCTTGTCGGAGATTCATGAACTCGGTCATTTTGGCCTCTCTAAGATCAAGAGGAAAGAACCAATCAAGGAAGGTCATCTTGAACTCTTCCCACCCAACCTTGACATCAACCATTCTCTATACTAGGCATTGATTATACCTCTCATGGGCCACATCTTTCAATTGATATGCAGCCAACTCGGCTTTCTCTTCCAAACTTACCCCCATTATGGTCAATACCTTGGTGAGTTCATCAATGAACTTTTGAGCATCTTCATCCACTTTTGAACCATAGAACTGCGGAGGGTTCCTCCGCGTGAAGTCCCTCACCCGAGAAGTCGGAGTGCCCACATTCACAGGATTGATCAGTCGGGCATGGTTGGCCACCGCTTTGGCCAACATAGATACCACATTCCTAAATTTGACATTTGATACTTGTTCCTATAACGGTGCCCGAGGGGCTTATTCCTCAAACTCAGGAGCTTGACGGGAGAAGGGATCTCTTCTAAGAGGCATATTCTGAAAGAGCAACTTGAACCAAGAGTTTAGAGAAATATCATAAATATTACAAGGCATGACACAAGGGACAATGAAGTGATAAGATCCTAAAACGTCATCATAGCCTCTCACTCATAGGTATGGCGCGCATCACACCCATGAACGAGAATCTAAGTGACGTGGCATGTTAGACTCCGAAGATCATTTACAAACCTAGGGCTTTGATACCATCTTTGTCATGACCCGTAAGTGGGGCCTAGATGTGACATGGCGAAGGAGAACTCGAAGGATCTCGATCAAGCCATCATAGCATCATCACACACATTATCGGTTTGGAAGCGTGGAAAAGTAAACAAATAACACATAATTCTAGGGAAAAACGGGTCCTTGGACTCAAGCTATGGGGATTTTCAAAGAATGGGATGAGCATGAATCACGTAGCACATAGCAAGTATTTCTAAGGGGCCGGTAAGTAGGACTCAAGCTATGGGGGCATACCGCGTTAGGGGACTTTCCACATAAGCACATTCCCAACATTTATAATCCCATAAGCATAATCATAAGCATAACCAGAACATCATTCCCTTAACATAATCCCAATAGTCATACAACCCAAAATAAGCACAATACAGCGTACAAGAGAATAGTGTGTCCAACATAGCCTCTACATAAGAATGAGTGGGGCCTCGACATAGTTTTGGGGCTCACCCTCAATACATGAAATAATAAAATAAATAAATACAAGGTAGATAGAGGGTGGTTAGTGCCCTTGAGAAAAAGGGCTCATCACAAGCTAGTAACTCCAAAGGTATCATTTGTTGTCCGCCATAAGATGGAACTCGTCACCTGTCCCTACATGGTTAGAACATGTAGATAAAGAGTATGGGTTAGCACAAAATATATACTAAGTATGCGAGTATGCACTGCATATGAAAATATAGTACGACCAACCAAGATGACAAGGGGACAAGTGATTCGAAAGGAAAGTACATAACCAAAAGGGGATGTATTATAACAATATGTCATGCCATGATGCGTGAAATGAAACCTAAGATCATATTATAGAGGGGATGTTTCCTCAACCGACACCGGAGGAGACCCGAGCGAGCTACTACTTGGATCCGATCTACTTGCCAGGTAGATCCCTAGTCAACCTTTCAACTAGGGGATACATAACAAGTCAATCCCTATCTGGAGAGATATCCCATGTTGGCACATGCTTTCATGGAAAGGAGTATGGACCCTTGGAGCTAGTCCACCCCGACTCCAATCCCTACGTACTAAGCCTCATCCCACGAGAATACATATATATATATCCATACAAGCTTTTAAAATGGAGAGTTGACATTCTTTCCAAACCATGAATCATAGCCAAACAAAAACATGATCAAATCCATATCCATACATAGGGTAAAAGCCAACAAGAATTTCCATAATCATTTCCATAACAATGCAATAAGAGTAGCTCATCTACATAGCTTATCATATCAAGCCTTCATAACATATCAAAGTGGTGCAAGCATCCATAATGCTCAAAAAGCCATAACAATAGTTTCATCATAACCATTCTTCAATTCATATGCTATGAATGAGAAATCAAGTGCATGGGTAATGGAGATTTAAACCTTAAAATCATAATTCAATAGGCAATTCAACATAATCCATGATAAAATCCCAATTTCAAACATAATGCAATTTACCCAAGAATATTAAACCATTAAAGGGACATACACAATGATCCTTCACGAATTCGCATGAAATTCATATGATTCAAACATAAATCATCATTAAATCACCTAATTTCTACAACCCACAACTCAATTCAATGAAATACATCAAGAATTAAAGAACCCATAATTAAAGGAAACATAAATTCATAAATTGAAGAGGAGGGTTCTTGGGTCTTCATGGATTAAAGGAAATCCATGAATCAAACCCACATACCTTGAATTTAACCAAGAGAATTGAATGAAATTTCAAGAAAAAGGATCTTCCCCAAATTTCATAAAGCTTTCTTCAATGGCGGTCAAGAGGATTGAGAGAATTTCAAAATGGATTGAAGAGTGTTAGAATGGATGAAAAGGGTTTAGGGATTAATTTAGGGGGTTTACGAGACCTTAGAAAGCCTAAAAGGGGCATAGGATCTAATTAAATTATGAATTAACTAATAATGAAACAGAACAATTAACTGGACACAGGGTCTCACGGAAGGGCTACAGTGCCCGTCAATAGGTACACGGGCCGTGTACCTGCCCGTGTAACTTGACTTCATCTCGTCTTCGGCCTGAACTCTCGAGGACATTCTGGATCCCTTCACGGGGGGTCTCATGAACCGTGTACTATTCCGTGAAGCATCACTTGGTTCGGAGTCCGGCCCCAAACTTTGCCCAACTTTCTGCCCCACTTCATGGGCCGTGGGACCTTACACGGACCGTGAAGTGGTCCGTGAGTCTTCACTTGGTTCCAGATTTGGCCCATCACCCAGCCCTAACTCACTGGATCAACCCACGGACCCCCTCACGGGCTGTGAGCCTTCATACGGCTTGTGGACACTTCCGTGTGGGTCTGTCTTAGACTCAGGCTACTTGCCCTTTTTCAAGAACCTTTCCATACACTAGCAGTCCCACTGTAATGGCCATAACTTTCACATACGAACTCCGAATTGAGTGAAACCAGTTGTGTTTCGAAGATAACTCAAAGAGCTTCAATTTGATATATAGATTATGACACAGTACATCCCGTACTAAAAGTTATGATCTTTCAATGTACACAACCCAACCGGCCTCACAACCCCACCAAAAGATCCATTTTGAATCCGGCAACTTAAATACAACCCATGGAAACTAAAAGTCAACCACTATCAGTTTAACACTAACCTAGAGAAACCATTATGAAGTTAAAAGAATTTCGGATCGTTACAGTGGTCCCTCACTTAGGCTCCATTCTGAAACCCTTTTCCAGCATACTTCTGAATACGAGCAGTCACACTGCAAGGGCCACAACTTTCACATACGAACTCTGAATCGAACAAAACCAATTGCGTTACAAAGATAACTTGAAGAGATTAAATTTGATAAATAATAGCCCATACAGTTCACCTCTTACCAAGAGATATGACTTTTCAAAGTCCATGTTGTTTAACCGACCTTACAATCTACCACCAAAATCATTACTTTGAATTCGACCACTTAAATACAACCCGTGACTACAAACATTCAACCATGACGAATCCAACACTAACTTTGACCAACCATTATAAAGTACAAAAAATTTTGGGTCGTTACATCATCTCCCTCTTGGGAACAATCGTCCTCGAATAGGCTAAAACTATAGCCGAAGGACACTAATCAAACAAGAGACATTTTCAACCACAAATCGCAATGGATCATGCATCATTTCAAAAGTCATTCAAAATTCATGTCAAAACATCATTTAAATAATTTTCGTTCTCATGTATTCTTGCAATGTCATGAAACTCAAGAATTTAAAGAATTAGGACAATACAGGGGATAGAACCTAGTACCTTAGGATTGAGTAGATTGGAAGAGATAGGGGTATGGCTCCATCATGTCCAACTCCGCTTCCCACGTTGCACTCTCCACGTCTTGCTTCCTCCAAAGCATCTTGACCGAAGCTACTTCCTTGTTGCGGAGCCACTTCTCGAGCCTATCCAAGATTTTAACCTGCACTTCTTCATAGGTCATATTCTCCTTAACCGTCACGTTCTTCAAAGGTGTAATTTCTTTAGGATCAACAACCAACTTTCTCAACATAGATACATGGAACACCGGATGAATGGAGCCCATGTCCAAAGGCAAGTCTAACCTATAAGCCACATTGCCAACCCGATCCACAATCTCATAAGGTCTGACGTACCGAGGGCTCAACTTGCCCCTTTTTCAAAAATGCATGATGCCTTTCATGGGGGACACATTCACATACACCCAATCACCAACATGAAATTCAAGATCTCTCTTCCTAACTTCCGAATAAGACTTTTGGAGACATTGAGCCGTCTTCAATCTTTCCCTAATCAACTTCACCTTTTCAATGGCCTCAAAGACCAAATCCGGGCCTAGCAAGGTTGCCTCGCCTATTTCAAACCAATCAATCGGAGATCTACACCTCCTACCATGCAAAGCATCAAATAGAGTCATACAATTGCTAGCATGGAAACTATTGTTGTAGGCAAACTCAACGAGAGATAGATGATCATCCTAATTTCCCTTGAATTCCAACACACAAGACCTTAACATGTCCTCCAAAGTTTGAATCGTCCTTTTGGCTTGTCCATCAGTTTGAGAATGAAATACAATGCTCAACTTGACCTTAGTACCAAGTACCTTTTGAAAAGACTTCCAAAAATGAGAAGTAAATTAGGTACCATGATCCGATAAAATAGATCTAGGTATACTATGCAATCTCACCAATTCCCGAATATTCACCTTGGCATACTCCTCGGCACTTAGGTAGTCTTAACCAGTAAGAAGTTAGCCGACTTGGTCATCCTATCAACAACAACCCATATAGAATTAAATTGTCTCCGAGTACGGGGTAATCCAACCACAAAGTCCATGTTCACATCTTCCCTCTTCCAAGTAGGAATTTCAATATCTTGGGTCAAACCACCGGGCCTTTGATGTTCAACTTTTACTTGTTGGAAATTAGGTCATTCTAACACGAACTTTGTTATGTCCTTCTTTATTCCGTGCCACCAATACAACTCTTTCAAATCGCGGTGCATTTTGGTAGACCCCGGATGTATAGAATATTGAGAATTATGAGCCTCTTTCATGATAATCTCCTTTAAGCCATCAGCATCCAGAACACAAAAATGGCCTTGGTGCAATAACACACTATCTCCCCCTTTGGAGAAAACCTCAATCTTTCCTTCGGAAACCAATTTCTTCAATTCAACTAAGGAGAGATCAAACTCTTGTTTCGCCTTAACATCAACTACTATCAATGACTCGGATCCACCTTGAACAAGAATTCTACCATTACCAGTTTCGGCCAACCTTACCCCCACCCAAGCCAAACGGTGCACATCTTTCACTATCTCCTTTTTCCCTTCATCCACATATGATACACTTCCCATAGAGAACCTACTAAGGGAATCTTCCACAACATTAACCTTGTCGGGGTGATAAGGAACACTCATATCATTATCTTTGAGAAGTTCCAACCATCTCCTTTGCCTCAAATTAAGGTCTCTTTGGGTGAACACATATTGCAAACTGTTGTGATCGGTGAAGAAACCCACATGAACCCTATACAAATAATGTCACCAAATTATTAAAGCAAACACCACCGCCGCCAACTCAAGATCATGGGTCGGATAATTTTGCTCATGCACATTCAATTGTCGGGATACTTAAGTTATCATCTTACCATGTTGCATAGGCACACAACTCAAACCAATATGTGATGCATCACAACATACCACGAACCCATCTAACCCATTTGGCAAAGTCAAAATCGGAGCTGATGTAAGTCTATCGTTCAAGGTTTGGAAACTTTTCTCACATTCATTTGACCAAAAAAATTTGTCCTTCTTTTGAGTCAACTTAGTCAACGGAGACGCTATAGAGGGAAACCTTTCCATAAATCTTCTATAATAATCTGCTAAACCAAGGAAACTTTGAATATCCGAACGAGTCAATGGTCTAGGCCAATCCTTTACCACTTCAATTTTCTTAGGAACAACCTTAATGCCATTACCGAACACCACATGACCAAGGAAAGCAACTTCTCCCAACCAAAACTCACATTTGCTAAACTTGGCATACAATTTCTTTTCCCTCAACGTTTGAAGTGTCAACCTCAAGTGATCCATATGCTCTTGCTCACTTCAAGAGTAAATCAAGATGTCATCAATGAAGACTACCATAAAATTATCAAGGAACGGTTTGAACACCTGATTCATAAGATCTATAAACACCCCGGAGCATTAGTCAACCCAAATGACATCACCACAAACTCAAAGTGACCATAACGAGTCTGAAAGGCCTTCTTGGGAATGTCACGTAGTCACGACCTGGATAGGGGGCCTAGATGTGACATGGCAAAAGAGGACCCAAAGACCCTTGATCAAGCAATCATAGCATCATTACACTCATCATCTGTTCGGAAACGCGGATGCTAAAACATATAGTACATAAGCTCTAAGAGTTTAGGGGCTTGTGACTCAAGCTATGGGGGAAATTCGGGAATGGGAGGAACATGATTGCACATAGCACATAATCATACATCATACTCAACATTCAAGCCATAAACTTAACATGTTAACATAAGCCAAAATCATAACTTGAGAACATAATCATAGATCAAGGGGAAACATAGTATCATAATACAAGCCGAATATCCAACATAGAAGTCTAACGTACAAGGGTAAGATTTTACCAAAACATGCCTCTACATAGAAGAGCGGGACCTCGACAAGCTTTGAGGCTCACCCTCAAGTCAAGAAAAAAAAGTAAATACATAAACATAAAGGTAGATAGATGGTGGCTATTGCCCTTTAACAATAGGGCTCACCACTACAAGTCT
>JBCEWC010022122.1:0-10163 GCA_038996855.1 Solanum aculeatissimum | reverse complement strand
GAATTCTAAAAATTGACAAGTAAAAATGAAAACCAAATTAGGAAATTTTTGACATCTAATTATGAACGGAGGGAGTAAAAATTATTTGGTATCTCAATTTACATTTTCAATTATTCTACATTCTTATTAATTCATCCCAAGAATTTTTCTTAGTTAATTGATTTTAGTAATATAGTTATAAATAATATAAGTCACACTACTGTCATCAACTAGTCAAATAAAGGTAATATGTACGCAGATTTTACGTCTATTTTTTGGTGCGGAAAGATTGATGGAGCTCTTAATTATTAATTATTCGAGCTTATAGAATAAGCCAGTACTTATGGATACATCAACTGTGTAGTACTAGTACAATTTGATGTAGTGAAACAAGTCATTTCTACTTTATTGCTATGAATGTGCATGCGTTGTCTGGTGGCTTTAAAACATATCCAGTTGCCATCTTGTACCTTTGTTACTGCATAGTGCATATAATCTGTACATGATATATCCTTATCCTTAAATTTTGCACAACTATATATGTTTGATGTTGTACTATGGATCCAAGAGTTTGTATATTTCCTCGAAACTTCCTACCTTAATTAACAATCCTGTTTCTGGCTCTCTCTCTGTCTAAACACCCCATGTCTGATGGTTTATCATAGTCAGAGAGTCCAATTAATTGCGTTTTTGGAGATCGATTTTATGAATCGTGATCTATGACATTTGATTTTGAATCACTTTTGCCTAGCTAATTTATCTTTATATAGATAACAGATCATTACAACTGTCCGTTTTCTTAGTGAGTGATTTTAGGAACCCTATGGAAATCGTTTTATCAAATACAATCTCGATATATTTGCACCAATTAGTGAATTAGACAAGATTCCTTTATCCAGTACAATATATGGTACTCATATCAAATAAGAACCACCTATATATATACCTACAGGCTACTAATACATTGGAAGTAATTCAAGAATTCTTAAAAGAGAGCTAAATTAAGAGAATTTGTCCTTTTGGCTATCCAGTTAATCCCCATTTCTAGATATAAACTCAACTCTCCTCATTTCATTGGCCTCAAGTTTTATTATTTTTAGAAACTATACTAAGATCATGAAAATATCAAGAAGCATGGTCCTGGAAGAGTGGAAGTGGGGCAGTGTGGTTTTATCATTAACTCCCTCCGTTTTCAATTTGCTTATCTGATTTGTTTAACTTGGCACGACGTTTAATATAATAAACAATTCTTATAATCATAAACATGTCATGTGAAAAGTTGAAACTAAGAATTGTCAAAAAAAGAAAAAACTCATTCTTTCTTTGAACAAACTAACTAAAGACGAACAAGTTAAAACAGAAGAGTATAAGAGTACCTAATATTTGTGGCAATAAGAGCATATGTATGAATGAAGGAGTTAAGTTAATTAATGATTATCGTATCAAGTAGTTGGTGCTAAAATTACAGAGGGCAGGGCCTTTACAATGTTGTCTTTAGTAGTACTAATTGTCTAGTTATAACATATTATTTGGTTTTGAAGAGTAACATGGCCTCCATGTGCTATGTGGAACCCTTTGGTCACCATCATCCCCCACAGATATGATATGGTTGTGTTGTACCCATCGCCGTGCTCCGGTCAGTACATGGACCACCTAATACCAAATACGATTATGCAATCGATAATCTAGCTTCTTAACCAGATATCTCGGGTTCAATTTATATACAACGTCTTTTTTTAGGGAATCCTACTCTCGAGCGATTGCTCAATTTTGGCTGAGGAATGTGAAAACGTACCACCTCCGTTTTTTAATTCTTTCAATAAGATTGTATTCTTTTATAATTAGGGATATGCAAAAAAATATTAAAGAGAATACTTCCTCCCTACCTTTTTAATTAGTAGTCATATCGCATTTTTCGAAAGTTAATTTGATTAATTTTTAAAGTCAAATTAGATTACATTTATTGCATTTAAAAGAAAATTTTAGATATTCAAAGACTTTAAAAATGCAATAAATTACAAAAAAATTCATATTAATATGATAAAAAAAGACTTCTTAAAATATTAATTAAAATTCATATAATTTGACTCTCAAAAAGAAAACTATAACAACTAAAAAGGAACGAATAAAATCCTAAATTTCTCTTCAAATAGTAATAGTGTCTAAAAACTGTGACATAATTTAGTTTTCTTTGTTCACACTCATCATTTACTTTTGTTGAGTCTCGTTTTCAGTACTATCCATTTTGAGCTAACCATATTTCTTTCTTGCATGTGCATTTCCCACTTCTTTTTCCAAAGTTGCACCTATAATTAACAAGAATTGAAACCGATGACCTTTTTTTTACTTTACTTTGCTTTTCCAAAATAGAAATGGGAAAGGAGATTACCAAATATTGAATCAGTCCAATAGTCAATCAATTGATCTATAGAGAGAAAACAGGGTCAATTTTTTGTTGAACTATTATCTAGCCTGATGAAAAATTGCTCTTGGTAGTTGCTACTATCATGAAATCAAGATTTGAACTTCTTTTTTTGTGTGTTCCTCACCTGATGTTCGTTTGGTACCTATATTAGAATTGAATTCGCGCATTGCAGCTAGGGGCGGCGCTCAGGGTTGGTTGAAATTTAGAGTCAATCAGTATGGAACCAATTAATTTACAACAACTAGTAGTAGTTTCTAAGATTCTTTATGTATTTGTTTTCTCCCATATTAATGGAACCAATTAGGCAACTCTTGTTTGGGAGATTTTATTTAATTCTGTGGAGCTCATATTGGAGCTATGGTCTAATGGATGGGGCTCAATCTCATTGTGCAAATGATATTGATGTTGGTAAAGGCATCATAATCATAATCTAGCTTAAGTAACTCAATCTACTTCCATTAACTATATCATTATCATCAATTTGCATCTCTACACATATTTTTGGTGCCTTTTCCTTTTGTTGTTTTAATGTCATCAACAATCCCAACTAAATAAGGCATCAAATGTTTTTTTAATTCATGACCATTTGGAGTTTTAATAAAGATGTTTCATTTATTTGACAATGCCAAGAAGCAAATGTCAATTCAAATGAAATAACACACTTTTATTTATCCATTTTATTAAATAAGTGAATTATTGGAGAGTAAAATATTTAGAATATAAGTTGAAGGGCTACTTTCAACTATTGCCTTTTTTTAATTATTCTTTTAAAAAATATGATGTACTTAACAATTTCATTAATATTTTTAAAAAAATCACAACAATTCTCTTGAACTTAGAATAAATCACTTATTTAAACTAAAAATTATGTTTAAATAATTAACTTAATTCAAACTAAAGATAGTATTCTTTAAGAAGTTTTGTCAAATCAATACTCCTAAAACAAAGTTAAAAAGGACAGAGGTCAGAGGGAGTATATAATTCCAAGTTTCCAACTAACACAGGTTTTACAGACATCAAAGGAATCATTTACCTTGGAAGTTAAAGTTGGTTAAAATTTAGTATTGAATATTGATTCACAGGAAAAAACCTAGTTACCTAGGATTGGAAGATTCTCCCAATTTTAAAATAAGTGGTGTTCTTCCAATTTTGCCCTTAACATCAAATCATTCGTTGCGTCTCATTTTATATGACCGGTGGCATATATATATATTTTTTTGGTCCGTCTAAAAAAAATCAAATAGTGTATATAAAATAAGATGAAGGGAATACTAAAGAGTTACATTTTTTTCAAGTATTTAATAAGGATAAGTTAGCAAAAACATCCTTTAGTTATAAAGATTGAATAGTTCTTAATAGGTGTACTGTCCAAGCTAAAAAGACCACTTATTTTAAAATGATTATGTAATTGAGATTAACATAGTTTTTGGAGAGATCCAAAGGAATCAGTTACATTGGCAGTTGGAGTTGGTTAAATTTTATTAGTATAAGATTTACAAGAAAAAATCTGGTTACCTATGACTGTTTCGATACTAGTGAAATTGAAAAATAGGAAAGAAAGATTTTTTTAAAAAAAAAATTGGAGATAGAAAAAGGAGAAATGGAGAGGGGATTACAATGTGACGAATTGAATTTTCACCAACAAGGTGGAAATTCAGATAGTCACCTAACTGAACTACTAAGATTTTCCCGAACAGAAAAATCAAATGGTATCTCTGTGTGATTATTTTATACTTTAATTTACGTGTGACAAGTGCACATGCTTTGCTGTTAATCTTGTTGCATCAGTTAACTTCTTTTAAAATTTCTATTTTAACTGAATAGAATCAAAAGAAACCAAACATTTAAAAAAAAAAAAAAAGACTTCCTGAAAAGTAAGGTCGTATTTCGTACTTCTCAGTATACTTACTGTTCGCCCGTGATCTCTCTGCAATGTTTTTTTTTTCTTTTCATTCGAGGTTTGAAATTCACATTTGAAATTTCAAAAAAAAAATATTTGAATGGTGATAGTCAGTTTCGGGGTGGTGCTTCAAATAATTTTTTTTCCATATTTAAGACTTGAATCCAAGACTTCTAATTAAGGATAAAGCAGTTTCACTATTATACCTCAATCATGTTGTGTACACTAGTAGCAATATTGTTTTTTCATCCTAAAATATTTATTATGTTTTATTTTTCAAGAGTTAAGTTATAATATATGAATTTTAATTAATATTTTAATATATAAATTTTAGTATTTTCTTTCTTTTTTTTCATATCTAATATTTTCTGCTTATGGAACTTGATATTTTAAGATGAGGGTCTATCGAAATGACCTCTTAATTTCTATGAGGTAGTGATAATGTCTTCATACATTTTTACCCTTCTCAAACCTCACTTTTGGGATCCCACTAGATATATTGTTGTTGTTGTAGTATCTAATTTTAATAAAAATTATAATTTATAGTCTTTATATATATATATATTTTAATATCCTAATGGCACTTTAAAATATTGAAATAATCTAATTTAAATAATTAAGTTAACTTTAAAGAAACAAAACATGACAATTAATATGAGATAAATGGAGTACTTATTATGTTTTTGTCAATACCAGTATTGAATAACTTTTTCACTTTACATTTTTATTTTAAAGTATTACAAATATATGCTTTTTTTTCTTTTAAATTTATGCCAAAGTGTAACAAATATTTTGTGAATCAAATTATTTGGGATCTCTAGTTAGCCATTATGCCTTCTTTTCAGCATAGAAAAATCAGAATCTTTTGGGGGGAAAAAATCTGAAGAAACAAACAAAAACTTTAAGTAAAAGAATCAATAACAGTAATGTATTGAAATATTTTGTAGCCACAAAGCAAAAGTATTCTGTTGAAAAGGAAAATAAGAAAATGTTTGAGACAGGATGTTGGAAATAGAAACAAGTACCATTAATACATTTGTTGTTCATATTACTTGTAACTTTCCTTCAACAATTAAAGCCTTTTTTTTTTTTCTGGCCATCATATAAATTATTAATCTAAAACAAACCTTAGCATAACAAAAATCAAATAAATAAAATAAAATACCTAGTAAAATGAGTTTTTAATAAATAAAAAAAATATTCACTCTACTACATATATTTGAGGGAAGTGGGATTTGCTCCCCACCTTCACATTGTCATACCCCATCATGTTCTTACCACCCACATGATGCAACATTGAGGCAAATAGTATTTCTCCTGTTGCAAAATATGAATTTCGAGATTTAATTAAATTTTTTATATGTTTTTAAATATTTTAAAGTATTTTTTATCTAATTTTTAAAATTTAAAGTTGAATTTAAGATCAAAATTTAGAAGTTTAAATCTCAAAATTTCTCTGCAACATAAATAATGGGGACAGAGTGAATAGCATATAGTACAATTACTCTAAAACAAACCTTAACATAATAAATAATATTTCCGTTGTTTCAAATTATGTCGTACAATATGAATTTCGAGAGTTAATTATTATTTTTTATTTAATTTTTAAATTATTATAATTTATAGTATTTGTTTACATAGTTTTTGAGCATATAAATTTTATCTTAAAAATTTTAAGCTTGAATTTTTCAAGATCAAAATTTAGCATATAGTACAATTAATTTTTACTTATTTGTTAGTTTTTTTCTTCCTTTAATTTGTAAATTATAATTGTTTTTAAAAACAAATAAAAAATCCAACACATAACCCCCCAACCCCCTGCCTCAAGGAAAAAATATATGGAAACTTCCTCCATAAATAGGTTCACCTCCCTCTATCCTAACCACCACCACTTCTTTAGTATCATTTCTTTCTCTCAAACCTCTCTTCTTTCTTTACATTTCTACAAGAAACCACAGTAAAATGGCCATCAAAAAATCAAATAAATTATCACAATCTCCAGTTTTGAAGCAAATTTTGAAAAAATGTTCTAGTTTGGGTAAGAAACATGAAGACCACCTTCCTGTTGACGTACCAAAGGGACATTTTGCGGTTTACGTTGGAGAGAATAGAACTCGATACATCGTACCTATTTCTTTCTTGAGTCACCCCGAATTTCAATGCCTCCTTCGTTGCGCTGAGGAAGAATTTGGCTTTGATCATGACATGGGAATCACAATTCCTTGTGAAGAATTTGTTTTTCAATCACTTACTTCAATGCTGAGATAATGAAGAAAAGTAAGTGAAAGGAAGAAAATTAAAAAGAGTGAATATTAGGTGTTAATTTTGGAGTGAAGTAAGATGTGTTCAACATGAAGCAATTTTAATTAGTCTTTTTGCTTCTTCTTTTTTGTAACATCTTTCTTCACTTTTTTATTTAATTTTATATTTATTTATTGTTTTGTTACCTTAATTTCCTCTAACCCTGACCTAGGAATCACATGGATATTAGTAGTGTTTTTGATGGGTTGGTTGGAAATTTTTTCCCTTGAAGTGGTGTTTTTTTGAACACCCTATAAGGGAAGTGAATTATATATTGGAATATAATATATGTAAATTTGCCATTTTTGATACAAATGTCTCTCAATCTGTCTCTAGTTTTATTTCATTTGTCTGGAATATTATATATGTAAAGTCTTTTTCTTTTAACTCTGTGTCAAATTAAACATGAGACAGGAAAATTATATTTTACTGGTTCGGAAGGTGACTCGATGGTCTAAAGTCAATGTATTATTATAATAGAATCAAATTGTACGTTCACACTTTATTCAACGTTCAATACTTTTTGTATAGTTTTTAAGTATATAAGTTTAACTTTTAATATGCAAGAAAGTAAAGTCTGAAAATGGTAGAATTTACATAGGTCTTACCATTACCTGGAGATTAAAAAAGTTGTTTCTGAAAGACATTTGGCTCAAATGTATCACTCTAGGTAAAAGAAGAAAATAATAGATATAAAATAACTGCTAAAATGAAGAGCAGTGTCAATTCTACAAGAAAAAATAATAAAAGAAGTAGAATAATCAAAGAACAGTAACAACACAACCATAAACTACCACAAGGCACGACAAATAGAAATTTCAATATAAGAATTAATTAAGTTGATCCTTAAAAAATAAAGCATACCAATTATTTTGGAATAAAAAAAAGTAAGTATATGGTATTTTCTACACTATATTATAAAAAAGAAAAAGAAAATCTTAAAAAAATAACATAACAGATACTACTATTATTAGAAAATGGCCCCCTCAGGACTTTGAGTCTTCACCCTCCCATCGGCCCTTCTAATTCACAAGAACGTAGTAGTAACTTTGTTCCAACATTAAAAAATTAAATATTTTAATTTCATAAAATTTTAAATCTTGAATAGGTCGCAATTTTATAGAATAGTGAGGTAGTGGTTTTTTCAAATCAATTAAATGACAATCTAATATTTATGGCAATTGATAACATATATGAATGAGTTAAGATGGCAGTTTCAAGTAGTTGGTACAGATATATATCACAGAGGGCCAAGTTACAGAATTGTCTTTACAAATACTTATTGTGTATGTATAACTGCAAGGGTAACATGGCCTCCATGTGCTATGTGGAGACCTTGGTCACTATCATACAACACATACATAAAATTGTGGTTCACTTATTTGTTGTACACTTCTCTGTACTTTCAACAGTACAGGGACCACCTCATCATATCCTTATTCACTCTAATTATACAAAATTCAAAATATATTAGTCTAAATAAATATTGTGAATTGATATAATTGGGTTAGTTATTTAATTTCAATAAAATATGAATTTAATTAAAAGTTCAAATTTATTTATTTGGGCTACAAAAGATGATTCACTTTGTTAGGGTTAATATCATATAATCCTAGAGGTTCACTTGGTGTCACGTGTCAAATGATGTGACATGTCAAGTCAAACAAAAAAATCAATAGGATCATGTCATGTGTCAAAATGACATTTTATTCCTATCTCAATCAAAGACCAATAAAAATGTGTCACATGTACAAGTGACGTGTTCCAACCAATCAAATATCGTCATGACACTTGGAAAAAAACTTATTCCTATCACTTTTTTTGCTCCATCTCACTTAAATCTGATTGGTCAGAAGAAAGTCTGATTCTTTTATAACTCTTCTATTCTATAACTATATATAGGGGTCTTCAATCCTCATAATTCATAACAATAATTCTAACAAGAAGCGAGAGAGAGAGCTCGTGGATCAAACGTGTAGATTTCTCTACAAGCAACAAGTTCAAAAACTCAAGCAATCAAGCAAGCCCTTGAATTCAACTACAAGTCAAGGTCAAATCTATCAAGTTTCACAAGACTCAAAATCAAGTTAAATAACCCTTGAATTTATATTTGAAAAGACGAATAAGAGGATTGATAAAGATTGTAGAACTCACTCCTTGAAATAAAATACTATGATTGTCACAATATTTTTTTCCCTTAACTATTATTTTCTCGACGCGAATTTTATTGTCATACAATAGTATAGTAGTTGTTTCGATTTATTTATCTGATTTTGATTTGGCAAATAATTTATGAAGATAAAAAAATTAAATCTTGTGATCATAAATTAAAGATATTTAGAATATCCTAAAATATTTTATAACATTGTATCTTAAACAACAATAACAAATACCCAGTGAAATCTCACAAGTGGGATCTGAGGAGGGTAGAATGTACGCAGACCTTACAATTACCTCATAAAGATAGAAATATTATTTCCTAGGAACCCTCATCTCAAAAACCTAACATTGTATCTTAAACATGTCATGAAAAATTTCAAAATGGAAAGAATCATATATTTTTGTTAACAAACTAAAAGAAAGGAGAAATACTTTTTCCTTCTCAAAAAGAATTATACAAAGTATTCAGATTTTCTATTGCTTAAATTTTTAAATAAAATTTATATATTTAAATGGAGAAGTTTATGGTCTCATGAATTTTTCATTGCAAAGTCCGTGGCCTGTGGCTCGTAACTCGTACGTAAGGCTCACTGAAGCATGAGCCGACAGTGGTCCGCAGATAAATAGCTCATTTTAAGCTTGGATGCATTACATGAAAAATTTGAAATAATTTTTTATTGTCAATCAAATATAAAATAAATTTAACTTATATTTGGATATTCACCTTATTCCATTTTCTATCAAATTTGAGATTTTTTGTTTTACTTTTTAGGTGAGATAAATTAATCCAAAAATTATAATCTTAAAATAATTTAATCAATAGAATAATAATGAAAATTAGACTTTAATTTATATCATTAAATTTTTTTTCGTAATGGTATGTCATATATACCCCCACCAATGCATATAATATGAACCAGCCCTCTTCATATTTTTTAAATTTACTGCACCGCTGTTGGATAATGAAAGTCTTGTTTACGGTACCCATTTTCAGCTGATCCTCTCTTTATTGCATGTGCATTTTCTTCACAAATTTAAACCAAAACTCAAAAGCCCATTCATTCTATTGGGCGAAAACGAGACCAAAATAATTCTTTTCTGATGTGGAAGTTCAGACTATGCTGCAACGACAAAGCATACTCAGATAATACCTTGGCTTAAATTTCACTATTTGAAAAGGAAGCACCACAACTAAAGTTTGATGAAAATAAATTTGACACGATATTTTACGTGAAAAACCCTCCAATAAATAGAGGAAAAAACCACGGGGTAGGAGGATTTTACTATGATAACAAAAGGGTACACTGCTCTCAAATACAAAGAGAAAACAATAATAAATACTTCTCTCTTGTAAAAGAAACAACTCACTAAAGATAATACTCAAGACAATATTTATCT
>JBCEWC010022121.1:0-10164 GCA_038996855.1 Solanum aculeatissimum | reverse complement strand
ACCTTATTCAATTGCCTATAATCAATACACATCCGAAGAGTCCCATCCTTTTTCCTCACAAACAACACCGGAGCACCACAAGGTGAAATGCTAGGCCTAATATACCCCTTTTACACCAAGTCCTTCAATTGGTCTTTCAACTCCTTTAACTCCGCCGGAGCCATATGATACGGGGGAATCAAAATGGGTTGAGTATCCGGGAAAAGGTTTATCAAAAATCTACCTTTCCACCAGGAGGGATACCGGGCAAGTCTTCCGAGAACACATCGGGGAATTCTCTCACTACCGGCACCGATTCAATCCAAGGGGATTCTCCTTCCATATCCCTAACCCGGACTATCCGATAAATACATCCTTTCCCAATCATTCTCTGGGACTTAAGATAGGAAATAAACCTACCCTTCACCACAGAATTTCCACCCTTCCATTCTAATACGAGCTCATTAGGAACTTGAAACTTAACACGCCTAGTTCTACAATAAATAGAGACATAAGATGCATGCAACCAATGCATCCCATGAATGACATCAAAATCATACATTTCAAGTTCAACAAGATCACCAAGAAACACCTTATGCAACACTGACATGGGGCAACCCCTGTAAACCTTCTGGGCCACAATAGACTCACCCACGAGGGTATACATGGAATAAGGCTCCGTCAATGTTTCGGAACACACACCAAATTTAGTAGCCAACAAAGGATTCACAAAAGATAAATTGGCACTTGGATCAAGTAAAGCATATGAATCAAAATTAAAGATTTTTAACATACCCGTGATGACATCTGGAGCTTCTTCCACCTCTTGGTGGGCATGAAGAGCATAAAACCGGTTGTTCCTTGGAGAACCTCCAACCGGAGCCTTTGGTGGCGCTTGACCACCGGAAGAAACTTGTTCATTTTCCCACCCTTGGGACAATTGGATACCTTGAAATCCAAGCCACCACACCCATAGCAAGCACCCAAGATCCTCCTACAATCACCCACATGGTTTTTTCCACAATGGCCACAAAGAGGAAACCGGGGAGCAACCCCAACCGGTGCCTTTGGAGGAGGCACCTTAGTAGCAAGTTTAACATTTGACTCTTTGCCTTGTTGGAAATAGCCAAATCCACCAACCTTGACATTTGAGAACCCAACATCAATACGGGCCCTCTTTGCCTCATACACTCTTCTCTCGTTCAATTTTTCCCTTTCAATTTGTTCGGCATAGGTCATGAGTCTTGAGATGTCCATCTCCTTAATTAGCATTTCCGTCCGATACTCTTTCACAACCAAATCTGATATACCAGATATGAACTTGTACATCCTTGCACGAGGGTCCGAAACAAGTGTGGGAGCATACTTAGAGTGTTTGGTGAACTTGATGGCATAGTGCCACACCTTTATAGAGCCTTGACGAAGGTTGATAAACTCGGTCATCTTAGATTCCCTAAGCTCAAGTGGGAATAATCGATCAAGGAAGGATGCCTTAAATTCTTCCCAACTCACTTTCACATCAACCACCCTCTCCATGAGCTCTTGTCCATACCATACTTGAGCAACATCTTTGAGTTGGTAAGCTGCCAACTCCGCTATTTCCTCCGAATTCACCCCCATAATAGACAAGACCTTGGTAAGTTCATCCACAAATTCTTGAGCATCCTCATCGGCCTTAGAACCATAGAACTTCGGAGTATTAATACGAGTGAAATCCCTCACTCTTGAAGCCGGAGTAGTGATAGGGGCTGGGTAAACGGGCTGAGCATAGTTGGCCACAGCTTCGACCAACATGGAGAACACATTGCGAAACTTAGCATGGGTCACCTGTTCTTCAATCAGTGCCTGAGGATCCATTTCCTCAACTTTCGGAACCGGACGTGGGAAGGGAGCTCTTCTTGGAAGCATTTTCTGAAAGAATGACAATAACAGGGTTTAGAGACTTATCAAGATCTCATGGCACGACATAAGGAAGAAATGAAGTGAAATAATTTCCTATAACGTCATCATAGCCTCTTGTTCATAGGCATGGCGTGCATCACACCCATGAACAATACTCTAATAGACGCGACATGTTGGACTCCGAGGATCATTACAAACCTATGGCTCGGATACCATCTTTGTCATGACCAGGATAGGAGGCCTAGATGTGACATGAAAAAAGAGGACCCGAAGACCCTCAATCAAGCCATCATAGCATCATTACATACATCATCGGTTTGGAAGGGTGAAAGCTAATTACATAGCACATAAGTTCTAAGGAATTAGGGACTTGGGACTCAAGCTATGGGGAAAATAACGGGAATAGAACAAGCATGCTTGCACGTAGCATATATTAATAATTTTTAAGGACAAGGGAAAATAGGAATACACTATGGGGGCACACCGGATTATTGGACTTTCCATATAAGCCCATAGCCATTAACTATACCCATAATGCAAGTCAGAAGTATAATAAGAGAGACATTATCATAAATCAAGCTAAATAGCATCGTATTACCAACCAACGTACAAGAGTATAGATTTGTCCAACAATGCCTCTACATAGATGAGCAGGGCATCGTCAAGTTTGAGGCTCAACCTCAAGACATAGAAAGTAAATACATAAAATAAAGTGGTAGATAGACGGTGGCTATTTCCCTTGAACAAGAGGGCTAACCACTAGCAAATCTTCAATAAAATATCAAGCGTCGTCCGGTAGAATGTAGATATCACCCTCTGTCCCTACATCGTTAGAACATGTAGACAATAATGTGGGTTAGCACAATTAAGCACTAAGTATGAGGGAATGCAATGCATATGAAAAGTACAGGATAACCAAGCAACATGCAAAGGGGACAAGTGATAAGAAAGGATTGCACGTAGCCAAAGAGTAGTATTACAATATGTCATGCCATGATGCATGAGATGCAATCCTATTTTCATATATAGCGGAGATGTAACCTCAACCGACAACATGAAAAGTCCCGAGCGAGCCACTACCCGGATCCGGTCTACTTGCCATGTAGTACCCTAAACACCCTTGAAACAAGGGGTAACATGACGTAGTTCCCTATATATTAAATTAACCCATGGTGGCACATGGTTTGATGGAAAAGAGTATGGACCTTGTGGAGATAGTCCACCCCCCTCCAATCCCTCGGTACTAAGTCTCATGACACGGGAATACGTATAGGTACATGCAACATTTAAATCGGGAGACTTATATTTAATACGTATAGGTACAATGTCAATGCAATAAGAGTAACTCATCTACATAGCTTTTCATATCAAGCCTTGAAAAATATCTCAATTTGGTGCAAGCACCCAATATGCTCAAAGAGCCATAACAAGGAGACTATGTGATCACAAGCCTTACATATCTTATCATTACATTCAAAACATGAGTTTCATGAATATTTTCATCATAACAATAACCATGCATATGCCATGAATGAAGATCAAGGACATGGGTAATGGAATTCAGGTTAATTTCACAATTTGAAAGATAATTGATCATAAAACATGTAAAAAACCATAAATAGAGCATAATGCAAGTTACCCATGCCTAATTGAATCATGAAAAAGGGATATGCAAGATAATCAATGAGGGTTTCAATGAACATTCATGAATTCAAGCTTAAAATCATGTTTAAATCACCTAAAAACTACAACACACAATTCCCAACACTAATCTACAATAATAATGGAAGAACCCAAAACTTAATTGAAAACTTAAAATCGAATTTAAAAGGTTAGGGTTCTTAGGGTCTTCAAAGATGAAAGAGAATTCTTGAATCAAGCCCCACATACCTATATTTCACCAAAGAATTGCAAGGTCAAACTTGGTCAAGGTTGTGTTCCCCAAATTCTTCAAGCTTTCTTCAATGGAAGACAAGAGGATTTCAGAATTCCCAAAGTGAATGTAGGAGACTTAGAATAGATGAATGAAGGTTTGGGAATTGATTTACGGGTTTAGGAGACCTTAGGATACCTAAAAGTGGCTTAGGGAATTATTAAATAACGAAATTACCTTTAATGAAATAGAATTTTTCACAGCCAAGCAGAGTCACACTGAGGTGCTACAGTGTCCGTGAAATTGGCTCATAGTCCGTACAACTCCCCATCAAATGACACTTAACCAAATTTTCAACACGAACTCTCCGAGGACTTTCTAGACCACTTGACGGGAGGTTTCACGGACCGTGTGGCATCACACAGAAAGTGTACTAGTCCGTGGAGACACACTTGGCCTAGGAATTAACTCCCAAGCAAAGACAAGCCACTGCCTCACTTGACGGGTCACTTCACATATCGTCTACTGGCTCACGGATCGTGGGGTGGTCCGTGCCCTAAGACTTGTGTCCTGGGGTGGTTCCTGGCCACCCCTATCTCACTGGACCTTCACACGGAGTCTCAAATGGATTGTGACAAAGCTCACGGTGTGTGTCTCTTGCCTTGGCCTCTTTTCAGGGCCTATCTCAAATGTCTTCCAAATTTCAGACAGTCCCACTGTTTAGGCCATAACTTTCTCATCCGAACTCTGAATTGAGTTAAACCAGTTGTGTTGTGAAGCTAACTCAAAGAGATTCAATTTGATATATAGTAGCCTACACTGTTCAACCCGCATCAAAATTTATGCTAGCTCAAAATCTACTATCCAAACGGCCTCTCTAGGCCACCAAATGATCCATTTTGCGTTTGGCCACTTAAACTCAACCCGTGGATACCAAAACTCAACCATTACAAGTAGTAAAACTTACAAGACCAACCATAAGGAGCTTTCAGAAAATTTTGAGTTGCTACATTGAATTACCTTTCAAATTGTGAAATTAAGTTTGAATTCCATTACCCATGTTCTTGCTTTTCATTAATGGCATATGCATTGAAGATTGTTATGATGAACTCTTGATGAAACTATTGTTTTGATATGATATGTATAGCTTATTATCACATAGTCTCTCCATTATGGGTCTTTGAGAATATTGGGTGTTTGCACCACTTTGACATGTTTTGAATGCTTGATATGATAAGCAAGTTAGATGGGCTACTCTTATTGCATTGATATGGAATGATTATGAAAATATTTTGGAAACTCTTGATGTCCTTTGGCGTAAGTATAAGCATGGTTTGATCAATGGTTTTGGTTTTGACTAAGGATGCATGATTTGGAAAGAATGTAAATCCTCCGATTTGAAGTTACATGTATATATATGTATTCCCGTGGGATGAGACTTAGTACTGAGATATTGGATTTTGGGTAGACTATCTCCATAGGTTCCATACCCCATTCCATCAAACCATGTGTCATCATGGGATTTTTTCTTATATGGGATGGCGTGTTATGTATCCCCTTGTTGAAGGGTTGACTAGGGATCTACTTGGAAAATAGTTCGGATCCAGGTAGTAGCTCGTTCGGGTCCCCTCCATTATCGGTTGAGGTTACATCCCCGCTATATTATGATAATAGGATTGCATCTCATGCATCATGGCATAACATATTATTATATTACTCTTTGGCTACATGCATTCCTTTTATACCACTTGTCCCCTTGTCTTGTTGCTTGGTCACACAATATTTTCATATGCATTGTATGCCCGCAAACTTAGAACATATTATGTGCTAACCCATATTCATTATCTACAAATTCTAACCATGTAGGGATCGAAGACGACTTTCACATTCTACTGGATGACGATTGATCCTTGTTGAATACCTTGCTACTGGTAATCCCTTTTTTTCAAGGGCAATATCCACCTTCTATCTACCTAGTTTAATTTTGTCATTTACTTTACTTATGTATTGAGGGTGAGCCTCAAACTATGTTGAGGCCCCGGTTTATCTATGTAGAGGCTTGTTGGACAAATCTAAACTCTTGTACGTTGACTTGTTATGTTAAACATTATGATTGTTAAAGTTATGCTTATTAGCCTTGATTATGAGAACTGTTATTGATTATGCTCATGACTTGAATGTTGGGAATTATGATTGACTATGTGCTTATGTGGAAAGTCCCATAATCCCGGTGTGCCCCCATAACTTGAATCCCACGTACCCGTCCCCTTAGAGATAATTACTATGTGCTATGTGAATCCATGCTTATCACATTCCCGACAACATCCCCATAGCTTGAGTCCAAACCCCCGATTCCCTTCGAGCTTATGTGTTATGTATTTAGCTTTCGCTTTTCTGAACCGATGATGTGTGTAATAATGCTATGATGGCTTGATCAAGGACATTCGGGTTCTCCTTCTCCATGTCACATCTAGGCCCCTATCCGGGTCGTGACACCCAGTTAGCTTATGATGCCTACTGGGTACCATATTTCTGGTATTCACCATACACGTTGTAACCATTTTTTCATGCTGATCCTGACACGAGTTGATGACACTAATTCTAGCCGGTGGTAGCATATTTTTCAAAAACTTGGGTGAGCATCTGACATTCTTAGATCATTTCAGTCTTCTTTAGTAGTTAGGGCCCATTTTTTCTATTTAGACTAGCCATATTTGTATATGGATATATAGATATATATATATATGTATCGTGTGACTCAGTTATGATGTATCATGTCTATAGTGGTTTTGTGTAGGTGACTTCTAGATTCTAGGAGGGGTAATTAGTGTTTATCATCTGTTTATATGTTATTATTTTTATTCCCATTATAAGTAATATTAGATATTTTTTCTTTGGATTATCTACTACCCTCACATCTGTTACTAGCAATTTTAGGGCAGGGTTAGGCTTGCCTATCGGGGGTTAAGGTAGGCACCATCATGACCTATAAAGTTGGATCGTGACAATAATTATCCTATGATGAACTTTTGTGATGGAATCTGAGGCAAGAATGAATGCTTGTGAGTTCTCTCACCCAATGAATGAATGTGTAATGATGAAAGTCTTCTCACAGTTCATTAAGAATATTAATTATTACTAAGTGGACATTCAGATGTTTGCAGAGGCTCTCTATTAGTAGAGGCATGAGACCGTTAGTAGAATCCCATTGTCCCATAACTACATTTCACCGTATAAAAAGGATGACTCATTAGTAGAGGCTTGATTCCTTAGAAAGTGTCATCCATTTATAGAGGCTTGGTCACATGAGTAGCTTAGTGTATCCACTTAGGCATAATGGGATCTACCTTGGCAAGTAGTCCTCCCCTTTCTTTGGTGTAGAGGTAACATCGGAACTCCATGTTATAACTCACATGATTTTTATGGGTTAACAGTAACTCTCACACATGTTCACATTCTCTCGCATGTCCTAAAGTTTGTCCCTTCTATGATTTATAATGGTTCCCTCTTACAAAGATCAAAAGGTGTCCCTTCTATGGTTAATGATACGTTTCTTACAAGAATTGTGGTTCTCATGTGAGCTATTACTCTTTTATGGTATATGACTTATTCACTATAACTCATGAGTTTTATAAGCTTATATGATTTCCTTACTAAACCTTTGTTGTCCATGCATCGTACCAATTCCCTAAAAGTTGCTTTATAATTATAAAATGATATTAGCTTTGTTCATGACTTACTAAATACCTTTCAAATGGTTAACTTAACATGATTCCTAACATGGAATATTTCCATTGATTTTATGTCATGTATTGCACACCTATATACTTAGTACATTCAAGGTACTAATGCATATTGTTTCCTATGTGATCTCACCATGTAGGGACCGGTGCTCTCCCCCTTCATAGATATGGCCAACTACCGGAATGATTGAAGACCAAGTTCATTATTTTGTATTACATTTGAGGGTGAGGATTTCATATTTCTTAGCCTCCAACTATGATGTGATCCAAAAATACAACACTTTTGATGCTTAAAACTTAAATTTTTTTGTGTTCTCAAAGCATTGTGTAACACCTCGCATTTCACGTGTACTAGTAATATGTACATAGGACATGATATGGCTTGGTCAAATGAGCACCAATTTTTTGAAGTGATTAATTTCAGATTGGAGGGCTATATTTACGTCTAACGCTTAAGATGAGCGAGTGTCTAGAAGTTTTATGTCAAACTAGGGAGATCGTGGCATGTTGTATATGGCATATGAGACTCTGGCTAGAAAATATGGGTAATAAAGCTGTAATTACATGTTACTATCAAGGTATTAAAGTTTAATGTCAAAGGAATCCCCTAAATGTATATTCGGGATTAGGGAGATGGCCTAAGTGGCACCTCGCTCTTTTCGAATGATTTAAATTGAGTTTCACTTCTCGGATGGGACTAAGAATGCATAATTTGATAATTATGGATTTTTAAGAGGTATTGTAATATCCCAAAGTTCAAATGTTATGTTTCGGTGTCAAGGAAGTTGCAAGATAAAGTTTTGCCAAAGTTATCGTAAGCGTCATTAAGAAATCCTTCTTAAATTTGGGTCAAATGTATCAGACTATATCTCCCAAAATACAAGGCGTTAGAAGGTCTATGACCTATAAAATTGAAGGTCTACGAGTCTAGTTTGCAACGCATAAAACCGTGTATTGATCGAATTTCAGAATAAAGACTTATGAGAATTTTACCGCGACTGCCTGAGCAAGAAATCGGGTAATGGGCCGGGTCGGGTCCAGTCCAACTATATGTCGGCTATTTTGATGTTTTTAAAGCTGGAAATGGATCAATTTTGTCCTAAAACAGTAGAGAAGCTGAAGGAAAAACTCCCACCAGGTGCATAAGCAATTTTGGTAAGTTCTTCGCATTTTCACCATTAAAATTCGCCCGTGTGCCTAGAAATGTGTGTCTTACACTTTGTGATTGTTTTCCCCTCTTATTAGTTGCCTTTGGGACTGTTTTTGGACTGTGAAAATATGGTGTTCCATATTTCTATTGTATGGTTGAAGCTGGTTTGTTTAGGTAATCATTTTGGGGCCCTTTTACGACCATTTTTATGAAGTTCTACGAACGTTTCTTCGCGTAAATGTAATATGGCAAATCTGGCCATTTATCCCAAATTATGGACTGTTTCCAGGCGTTGTTAAGCTGCACATATATAGTCATTGCGAAACTTAGGACGTCGGGAACAACTTTCATGAAGGAACTTTTGTCAGTCGGACGTCCGCTCGATGTAATGTTATGCTACCTAATGGTGTGTTGCGTGGATTTGTTGTATATTGTACTTACTAAATTGTTGTGAGTTTAGTTGGAACTAGAACAAGATGGATATTACATGTATATAATAATGTCTATTAGGAAAAATACGATTAAAGAAGGAAAGGTCGAAAGAACGCCTTTAGGTCGATAAATACAGGTTTGCTGCCCGATTGTTATTTTTGGTGGAATTGGACTACCAAATGTGTTTATTAACGACTAATACTAGTTTTACCACCTAACGTATTGTAGATCACTATTTGGGAGAAAAGGAAGTTACTTCGAGGTAATATCAAGGCGGTACAACGAGGTATGTAAGTGTAACAACCCAAAACCTTTTGAAAATCACCTTATGATTGGTCTTATATAGTGTACTAATAGTCACGGGTTGAGTTTAAGTGGCCGAATGCAAATTGGGCTAGTTGGTGGCCTAGAGGGACAATTTCGGCAGTGTACTTCAAACAGTCATAACTTTTGATGTGGGATGAACCATGTGAGCTACAAAATATCAAATTGAATAGATTTGGGTTATATTTGCAAAACAAGTGGTTTCACTCAATTTTTAGTTCGGATAAGGGAGATATGGCCCAAATAGTTAGACTGTCTGAAATTCGGAAGTCATTGGAGATAGGCTCAGAAAAGTGGCAAGGACATTAACAAGGGCCGTGAAACTTTGCACGGTTCGTCAAGGGTCTCTTCAAGTGTTCCAGTGAGCTAGGGGTGGCCTGGAACCACCTCTAAGAAAAGTCTAAACCAACAAAGCCTTGCACGGCTCGTTTTGAGTATGACGAGCTATCTACTGTCCCGTTATATTGGACAGTGGCTAGGCCAAGGCTTGGACATGTTCTATAAGGCTAAGTATGGGCTTACGGGACCTCAAACAGACAGTCATACCTTTAACGGACCGTCAAGTGGCTCATGAGTGTTACAGAAAGTCCTCCGAGAGTTCGCGTTGAAGAAAATGGCCAAGTGTGGTTGGACGGTTGGGTTGACGGGTTGTGTACCTTTTGACGGCACTGTAGCTGCCATTTGGGCACTGTGTCCAGTTAAAAGCTCCATTTTATTAATGGTATTTTCGTGATTTAACATTTCCCTAAGCCCCTTTTTGG
>JBCEWC010022120.1:0-10164 GCA_038996855.1 Solanum aculeatissimum | reverse complement strand
ACCACAAACCCATCTAAACCATTTGGCAAGGTCAAAACCGGAGCCGAAGTAAGTCGATCTTTCAAAGTTTGAAAACTCTTCTCACACTCATTAGACCACACAAATTTGGCCTTATTTTGAGTCAACTTAGTCAATGGAGATGCTATCGACAAGAATCCTTCAACAAACCTCCTATAGTAACCAGCCAAACCAAGAAAACTACGAATATCCGAAGGTTTCAAAGGTCTAGGCCAATCCTTTACCGCCTCAGTTTTCTTAGGATCAACCTTGATGCCATCATCGGACACCACATGACCAAGAAAAGCAACTTCACCCAACTAAAACTCACATTTGCTAAATTTGCATACAACTTCTTTTTCCTCAAGATTTGAAGTGCCAATCTCAAATGTTTCACATATTCTTGTTCACTACGGGAGTAAATCAAGATATCAACAATAAACACCACAATAAAACTATCAAGATAAGGCTTGAACACTCTATTCATAAGATCCATAAACACCGCTGGGGCATTAGTCAAATCGAAGGACATAACCACAAATTCAAAGTGACCATACCGGGTACGAAAAACCGTCTTGGGAATGTCACATTCCCTCACTTTCAATTGATGATAACTCGAACGGAGATCAATATTTGAGAAATGAATAGCCCCTTGAAGTTGGTCAAATAAATCATCAATTCTAGGCAAAGGATACCTATTCTTCAAGGTCACCTTATTCAATTGCCTATAGTCAATACACATACGGAGGGTCCCATCCTTTTTCCTTACAAACAACACCGGAGCACCCCAAAACCGACACGGGACAACCTCTATAGACTTTCCGGGCCACAATAGACTCACCCATCGGAGTATTTAGAGTTATGTGTTACTTATTGTATTACACGCTTCCGAACCAATAACGTGTGCGATGATGCTTGGATGGCTTGATCGAGGACTCTCGGGTTCTTTTTCACCATGTCACATCTAGGCCCTATCCTTGGGTCATGACAAAGATGGTATCAGAGCCCTAGGTTTGTGAATTATCCTTGGAGTCCAACATGCCACGTCAACTAGAGTCCCATTCATGGGTATGATGCGCGCCATACCTATGAGTGAGAGGATAGGATAACATTTTAGGAATTGTCTCACTTCATTGTTCCTTATGTCATGCTGTAAACTATTTCTTAAGGTTTCCTAAAATGTTGGTATTCTTGTCACGCTTTTAGAAAATGCCTCCTCGAAAAGGTCCCCTCCCCAGAAAAGCCCCCCGAGAGCCTGTGGAGGAGCAAGTAACTCATGCTAAATTTCAGAATGTGGTTGCTATGTTGGCCCAAGTGGTGACTAATCAAGTCCGGCCGACTAATCCCACAAATGGTAGCATCCAGCTTCTAGGGTGAAGGAATTCACTCGGATGAATCCTCTGGAGTTCTTTGGTTCAAAAGCTGATGAATACGCCCAAGAGTTTATTGATGAGCTCACTAAAGTGTTGACTGTCATGGGCGTCAGTTCTGAAGAGAAGTCTGAATTGACTGTTTTTCAGTTGAAGGATGTAGCCCAAGTTTGGTACAATCAATGGCTGGTTGAGAGGAGTTCGGATGTTAAGGTTGGTTGGGATGAGTTCAAGTTTGCTTTTTTGGATAATGTTTTCCCTCTTGAACTTTGGGAGGTCAAGATGACTGAATTTATTAACCTCAGGCAAGGTAGCATGTCTGTGAGGGACTACTCTCTAAAGTTCACCAAACTCTCAAATTATGCTCCCATGCTAGTGGTGAATCCCTGTTCTAGGATGCACAAGTTTATTTTTGGGGTTTATGACTTGGTGGTAAAGGAATATCACACCACTATGCTTATTCGGGAAATGGATATCTCCAAGTTTATGACTTATGCTGAATAGATTGAGGGAGAGAAGCTCAAGGAGAAAAGGGTGAATGATTCTAAAATAGCCCAGTTTGATGGTAGGTTCTCCAATTCTAGGAGTGGTGGTAGAAATGGCCGATTCCAACAAAGCCAAAGTTCAAATATGGAGTTGGCCAACACTAGGGTGCCTCCTCCAAAGGCACCAGTCGGGGGTGGACCATGATCTCCCCATTGTGCCAGTGTGGGGGAAATCATTTGGGTGAATGCAGGAAGATTTCAGTTTCTTACTTCGGGTGTGGACGTATGAACCATAAAGTTGCTAATTATCCAAGAAACACAAAGAAAGATCAAGTGACTCTAGGTGGTCAAGGGTAACCTAAGGCTCAAGTTGGTGATGCTCCCAGAAATAATAGGTTCTATGCTCTTCATGCCCGATTGGAGGTGGATAAGGCTCCAGATGTTGTAACTGGTATATTAAAAGTCTTTGATTTTGATGCTTATGCTTTGCTTGATCCGGGTGCAAATTTATCTTTTGTGAATCCTCTGTTGGCTGTTAAATTTTGTTTGAGTCCTAAAACTTTAAGGGAACCTTATTTGGTTTATACTCTCGTGGGTGAGTCTATTGTTGCTAGAAAGGTGTATCAGGGTTGTCCTATTTCAGTCCTGCATAAGGTCTTTCCCGGTGATCTTGTAGAGCTTGAGATGTATGATTTCGATGTTATCCTTGGAATGGATTGGTTTTATGCATCATATGCCTCAGTCGATTGTAGGACTAGGCAGTTCAAATTCCATATTCGTAATGAACCTATTTTGGAATGGAGAGGTAGTGATTCTGTGGTTAGGGGTTAGTTTATTTCCTACCTCGAGGCCCGAAAGATGATTTGCAAGGGGTTCATCTATAATATTGTAAGAGTTAGAGATGTGGAAACTAAGTCTCCTACTCTTGAGTTGATTTTGATAGTTAATGAGTTTCTCGATGTGTTTCCCAAAGATTTGCCGGGTATTCCTCTCGAAAGAGAGGCGGATTTCGGCATAGATCTCCTTCCGAATACTCAACCTATTTCCATTCCTCCTTACCATATGGCCCTGGCCGAGCTAAAGGAGTTGAAAGATCAGTTGAAGGACTTATTGGAGAAGGTATTTATCCGGCCAAGTATTTTGTCGTGGGGTGCGCCTCTGTTGTTTGTGAGAAAAAAGGATGGATCACTCCGGATGTGTATTGATTATCAACAGTTGAATAAGTTGACCATCAAGAATAAGTACCCATTGCCCAAGATAGATGAATTGTTGATAAACTTCAAGGAGCCACCCATTTCTCTAAGATAGAGCTTCGTTCGGGTTACCACTAGTTAAAGGTGAGGGAGTGTGATATTCCCAAAACAACTTTCCAGACTTGGTACGGGCATTTTGAATTTGTGCTGATGTCATTTAGTTTGACCAATGCTCTAGCGGTGTTTATAGATCTTATGAATTGGGTATTCAAGCCATTCCTTGACAATTTTATGGTTGTCTTCATTGATGATATCCTGATTTACTCCTGAACTGAGCAGAAACACAGGGACCACTTGAGGTTAGTGCTTCAGACCTTAAGGAAGAAGGAATTATTTGCCAAGTTTAGCAAATGTTAGTTTTAGTTGGGGAAAGTTGTTTTCCTTGGTCATGTGGTGTCAGGTGATGGTATCAAGGTTTATCCCAAGAAGACCAAAGCCATAAAGAATTGGCCTAGCCCGTTGAATCCTTCTGATATCCGAAGTTTCCTTGGGTCAGCCAGTTATTATCGGAGGTTCATTGAGGGATTCTCTTCTATTGTGTTTTTGTTGACTCAATTGACTCAAAAGAAAGCTAAGTTTGTGTGGTCAAATGAGTGTGAGAAGAGTTTTTAGACGTTGAAGGACCAACTTATGTCGGCTCCTATCTTGACCTTGTTGAATAAATTAGATGGGTTTATGGTGTATTGTGATGCTTTGCGAATTGGGTTAGGATGTATGCTCATGCAACATGGTAAGATGATAGCCTATGCGTCTCAACAATTAAAGGTTCATGAACAAAACTATCCGACCCATGATCTTGAGTTGGCGACGGTGGTATTTGATTTAAAGATTTGGAGAAATTACTTGTATGGGTTCATGTTGATGTTTTCATCGATCATAAGAGTTTGCAATGTGTGTTCACTCAAAGGGATCTTAACTTGAGGCAAAGGATATGGTTAGAATTACTCAAGGATTATGACATGAGTGTTCTATAGCACCCAGGTAAGGTGAACATTGTGGCGGATGCCCTTAGTAGGTTGTCCATGGGTAGTGTGTCCCACGTTGATGAAGGAAAGAAGGAATTGGTAAGATATGTGCACCATTTAGCTAGGTTGGGTGTTATATTGACCGACTCGAATGATGGTGGCCTTCTTGTTCAAAGTGGGTCTCAGTCTTCTGTGATTGTTGATGTAAAAGATAAATAGGATTTGGATCCTTTCTTGGTGGAGTTAAAGAAGTTGGTTGCCGCAAAGGAGATTGAGGTTTTCTCCCAAGGGGGAGATGGTGTGTTGCGGTATCAAGATCGGTTGTGTGTCCTAAATGTTGATAGCCTAAGGAAGGTTATCATGAGTGAAGCTCATAACTCCCAATATTTTATTCATCTGGGATCTACTAAGATACATTGAGACTTGAAAGAAGTGTATTGGTGGCATGGCATGAAAAAGGACATAGCCAAGTTTGTGTCGGAATGTCTGAATTTCTAACAAGTGAAGGTGGAGCACCAAAAGCCCAGTGGATTGGCCTAAGATATTGAGATTCCTACTTGGAAGTGGGAAGATGTGAACATGGACTTCGTAGTTGGGCTATCCCGTACACGTAAATAGTTTGATTCTATTTGGGTTGTTGTTGATCGAATGACCAAGTCAGCTCACTTTCTACCGGTCAAAACTACTTATAATGCCAAGAATTATGCTAAGTTGTATATTCAGGAATTGGTAAGGTTACATGGTATACCGAGGTCTATCATATCGAATCGTGGTACCCAATTTACGTCTTATTTTTGAAGATCATTTCAAAGGGGACTAGGCACTAAGATTAAATTGAGCACCACATTCCATCCTCAAACCGATGGGCAAGCCGAGAGGTCGATTCAAACTTTGGAGGATATGTTAAGGACTTGTATGTTGTAGTTCAAGGGAAATTGGAATGATCATCTACCGCTTATCAAGCTTGCCTACAACAATAGTTACCACGCTAGTATCGGTATGGCTCTATTCGAAGCTTAGTATGGTAGAAGGTGTAGGTCCCTGGTGGAGTGGTTTGAGTTGGGAGAGATGACATTGTTAGGCCCGAAGTTGGTTGTTGAGGCTATAGAAAAGGTGAAGTTGATTAGGGAAAGGTTGAAAATGGCTCAAAGTCAGCAGAAGTCTTACTCGGATGTTAAAAAAAGAGACCTCAAATTTTATTTGGGTGATTGGGTTTATGTGAAGGTGTCACCCATGAAGGGCAGTATGCATTTTGGCAAAAGGGGCAAGTTGTGTCCTCGGTATGTCAGACCATACGAGATTGTTGAACGGGTTGGCAAGGTGGCTTATAAATTAAAGTTGCCTTTGGATATGAGTTCTATTAATTCGGTGTTCCATGTTTCAATTTTGAGGAAGTTGGTTGGTGACCCTAAGGTAATTGTACCTTTGGAGGGCATTACAGTGGAGGAGAACTTGACTTATGAAGAGGTACCGGTTGAAATCTTGGATAGACAAGTAAAATAACTTCGCAACTAGGAGGTAGCTTCGGTTAAAGTTCTTTGGAGGAATCAATATGTAGAGGGTGCTACATGGGAAGCGGAGTCGGACATGATGAAGTGATACCCCTATCTTTTCCAATCTACTCCAGCCTAAGGTACTAGGTTCTAACTTTCTTTTCGAATGGTCCTAAATCTTTATTTTTCTTGAATACATGGCATTGCATGCATAAATGTGCATGAAAATTATTTGAATAATGTTTGACATGAATTTTAAAAGACTTTTAAAATGATGAATGATACATTATGTTTTATCTTGAAAAATCCCTTGTTCAATTCGAGTCTTTCAAGCCTTGTTCTAGCCCATTCGAGGATGAATGTTCCCAAAGGAGAGATGATGTAACAACCCAAAAATTTCTGAACCTTGTAACATTGTTTTAGGTCTGACCTGAACCTATCTTGGTTAGATTTTGAGTTTACGAGTGTATCTTGTACGACCATATTGGAAGAAATCGCATTGGTTAAGTTTTGCTTGACGTCTTATGGGAGTACTGACTTTAAATGAATATATCTCTTTGTACAGGATGTACTGTGTGGTCTACAACCTATCAAATTGAAGGTCTTTGCGTTATCTTCCGTATGCACTTAGTTTCAGCTAATTCAAAGTTTAGATGTGGAAGATATGGCCTTTACGGTGAGAGTGCCTGCACATGGTTGCATTCTGGAAAAGGGGAGATGGTTTTTGGCTAAGGAACTGCCTCACGATAGGCTCATGGGCCGTGTGTGGCCTCACGGTACATGGGACAGGCCGTATGACCTCCTACAGGGCATGGTGAAGTGTTTTGGGATGGCCTTGGCCTACGGATCGATTCAATGTATAGGGTTAACATTTCGGAGATCGCGTCATCTTGACCGTGGGGGTTCACAGGCTGTGTAGAGGCTCAAGAATCGTGAACAGGTCCGTGTGAGTTCCAGTGATCAACCTAGACCCTGAGTGAAGGCTCCGAGCAAAGGGAGGCTCCACAGACCATCTCATAGTCCGTGTGAAGCCTCACGACTAATGTGCCTGATTGCGTGGTTATGAGAAGAAATGTTTTCTAAGTATGGAATGTTCGTGGGGAAAAGTTGGTTTTAAGTATGGCTTCACGGAAGGGACTCACGGACTGTATGGCCCTTTATGGTTCGTGTAGTTGGCTGTGTGGATGACGTTTCAAATTTTCCTATCCGTTGCTAGATTGGAGCTCGTTGTCAAGTGAGACCTCACGACAAGGCTCACGGACTGTGAGTCACTACACAATCTGTGTAGTGCATTTCGTCAGTGACAGTTCCAGTTTTCTTTCTCATTTCATTAATGGTATAATTATAATTTTTAACTAATCCTAAGGTCATTTTAGCATTTTTAAACCCTCATAAACTCCTCATTTAGCCCTCTTTACTCTCATTCAATTCAAATCCTCTCGATTTCTTTCAATTGCTCTTAAAGCTCTATTGAAGACTAGCTTGGGAATCAAGGGAAGGCTCAATTATTCTTCAAATTCTTCTTGATTAATCAAGGTATGTGGGATTAATTCATGGTTCTCCTTTCAACCATGAAGACCCAAAACCCTTCTTCTTTAATTTTTATGAAATTAAGCTTACTTTGCAAATGGGTCTTTGAATCTATAGTTGTTTTAATTTAATTGAAGTGTGGGATGTATTTAATTATTGATTTTATGGTGAATTAAGCCCTAATTTATTGAATTCCATTGGATTTATGCAGGTTTAAATATGCATGTCCTTATAATTCTTAAATTCAAGCATGGATAGTATAAATTATGATTTTAATTGTTGATTTTCCTTATAATTTAATTATGAATCTATGTTATTAAGATGATTTAAATGTTGGTATCAATTTCCCAAGCTATTCATTGATCATTCATGCATTGCATTCATGAGCATGAAAGGCTTGACTTGATGAAACTCCTGATAAGGGCTTTGACCCTCTTGACTTGACTTGATTTTGGTAAGACATGGGATATGACTTGAATGTGATCACATCTTGTCTTGATATGGATCTTTTAGCATTTTGGGTGTTTACACCACATTGTTATGTTAGAATGAGCTACTTCTATATATTTGAACTTGGATTTGACAATTGGAACTCTTGTTTGGAATTTTAGCCTAATCATAGAAAGTTTTGAAATACGATTTGACTTCCTAGCCTAGCTTTGCATTGTATGGATTTGAAGCATTGAACCTCCAATTTGAAATCTTGTATATGTATTTTCCATGGGATGAGACTTAGTATCGAGGGATTGGAGTCTGGGTAGACTATCTCCAAGGGTCCAACCTCCTTTTCGTCCAACCATGTGCCAACATGGGATTTCTCCCTAGATAGGATGACTTGTTACCCTCTATTTTTATGGTAGCTTGGGATCTACCTGGCAAGTAGTCCAATTCAGAGTAGTAGCTCACTTGGTCTACGTTGTTGTTGGTTGAGGTCACATCCCCGCTATGAATATGTGGGTTTGCATTCATGCATCATGGGACTTCATGGCATATTGGTATAATATTTGTTCTTGATTATATACATTCTTCCTATACGTATATGTGCCCTCGCCATCTAGTTTGTAGTAGGTTCATGTTCTTTTGCATGACATGTTCGCATACTTGGTGAATTATTTGTGCTAACCCATACTCTTTGTCTACATGATCTAACCATGTAGGGACTGGAGTCGACATTCATCCACCGTTGGACGCTTAGTTGAGATCTTGAATTTGTTGCTTGTGGTGAGCTCTATACTCCAAGGGCGGACCCACCTTACTCTAGCTTATGTTTTATTATGTCTTTTCTATCTTGTGACTTGAGGGTGAGCCCAGATTATGTCGAGCCACCATCTTATTCTATGTAGAGACATTGTTGGGCATATCAGATTCTATTGTTCGTCGTACAATGTTCTTATTTGAGATGTATGACTATCTACGTTTTCTTATAATTACTTATGATTCTATTATGCTCTTGCTTATGTTATTATTATTGGATGGATTAGAATGTGCTTATGTGGAAAGTCCCTAGCCTCTACTTGCCCCCATAGCTTGAGTCATATCTACCCGCCCCTTAGAACGTAATTGCTATATGTTATGTGATTCATGATTATCCCATTCCCGGTGGTGTCCCCATAGCTTGAGTCCAAAGCCCCAAAATCCCTTAGACTTATGTGTCACTTATTGTATTACGCTCTTCCGAACCAATGATGTGTGCGATGATGCTTGGATGGCTTGATCGAGGACTCTCGGGTTCTCTTTTGCCATGTCACATCTAGGCCCTATCCTTGGGTCGTGACACAATTGAACCAACCAAAGTGAAGTACAATGATAGCTAAACCAACCCAAGAGATAAACATTGATACCGACTGACAAAGACTGTGCAGGCTCATACCACAACTGCCCCTAATGGAGGACTAGTTCTGTACGTGGGTGAAAGGCCCTACTATCTATGCTTGTACGCAAACTAGGACCCCATAAGCCCATAATGTACACCCACACATAATAATAATGACGATAGATCATCACAAAATCCCTCAGAACCATCACAAACTCCTATAGAAGCATCACAGAGCCCAACTCTCCACATCATTAGAACAAGGGTTAGTTGTATGTCGGTGTAAGGCCCTAGGGTCGAATACTAAACACCCCATCAACCCCCATAAGCCTAGGAGGTACACCCACACACAATTAGGGTGTGAATATGTGGGTGGATCTATGGGTAATCAACAAATATCAATCGGGTTCTCGACCTTATTCTGGCACGTGGCACATGATCCAAAATATACATTCAAAATTGTGGGACGTATCTCCCATGAAAGAAAGAATCTCCCTTGCATCAATAATCATAATACATGTGTAATAGTGGGACTTATCCCCCACTAAAGAAAGAATGTCCCTCGCATTAATAATCTGTCTCAACTCAAAGCATCAATCACGGGGCCTCGCCCTCAAATGTAATCAACGGGGTCCACAAACCATCATAAACTAGGTCTCAGAACTGATATAATTGGTCTATCATACCTCCCTCCGAACAAATAAAAGTGTCTCGAACTTGGGACTTAACCAATGGAGACCCCTAAAACTCAGCTTGTGCTCGATTCTTAGAATCTGCATTTACCACTAGGCATCATAGTAGTGGCCACTGGGTTACAGGGCCTACGAGGAGCATCACCCAAGACCAGACACAATCGACATGGCCATCGTTGCTCAAATAATGATAGGGAGCATCATATAGGACAAGATGTCAAACAATAACTCACTCAACTAGTACATCCTGATCTAAAAGTCCAAAGTCATGTCATGCCCAGAGTGAATGTAGGAGATGACCTCATAACCTAGGTATTCCATTATCTCAATCCGACTAATCCAATAGTAACTACTACCTCTCTCAGATACAATAGATACTCCAGCATCAGGTGGAGAGAACCAGTTCACAACAACTATCAATACTATGTTGGAGTGCATATTATATATGTATATATATATATCACAAATCACCATAGAATCATTCCCCAGAAAGTCCAAGTATACCATAACCTCACCAATCCCAGTGCCAAGAGAAAACATGGACAATTACGATACATCATAAGTAT
>JBCEWC010022119.1:0-10166 GCA_038996855.1 Solanum aculeatissimum | reverse complement strand
CCACATGTGTGTTGTTAACCCTTGAGGGGTATTTGTGGTCTCTTAAGATAACGGCAAAGGTATTTTTGGTCCAAAAATCTAACGGAGGGTATAAGTGGTTTATTTTGCATAATTCAGGGGCAATTTTGACCTTTTTCCGTAATTTCAACTTCAATTTAAAAAATAAATAATTATATTATATGAGTGTAAAATAAATAAGGTTACATTGAATTTTTTGTTGTTGTTATTAGTAATAATAGTAGTATTTTAAGTTGTATGGTAATTTTGTTCACAAATTTTGTTATTACTTGTGTGGTTAGAGATATTTTTCGTTGTGGATAAAATGAGAAGTGTCAAAATAGTAATTTTTATTTAAATTTAGACGTATGTAGCTCTTTTTTCGAATGAATAAAAAAAAAGACACAAAAATTGAGAAGAAAAAGTACTACTATGTGTTATTTGAAAATAATAAAATGTTATTTATAAACTAATCTTGCTTTTGCATTTTCGACGTTGTTTTAATTTTAACTTGTAATTGAGATCAGAGGTTTAAATTTTTTATTTGAGATGTGTTTCGAGTATTAGAACATAATTTTAAACTCTCAACTTTTGAATATTCATTTTTTCAACTTCACTTAAATATTGTGTAATGACTCATCCCGCTTTAGGTCTGAGTCTGCACGGCTTTACAACAGTCACTTGGATTTAGGCTTACATAGTTTTAAAACACGTCAGTAGTAACTCTGACCCACATTGACAAGGCTGATACAAGAGTGACTTTAATACTATTTGTAATTGTCCAGTCTGCTAGTGATTTTGTCTATTTTGGATCTAGGCGCACTTAACATTAAAACGCGTCACTAATAGGTAAGACTTGTTTACTTATATACCCAGCATCTCTCATGTGTTTTGTCGTTGTCGGACTTCTCATCTTAAGATGGGTTGTTACAATTATTTAGCTATTGATTGACTAGAGATACTACAATTTCGAAGGTTTGCAAATTTACCAACAAGAAAAAAATACATCATTAACATTGATAAAACACATATTTCATCCATCAAGATTAAGACAAAAGAAATTAAACCCCATGAAAGTAGAGATACAAGCATATAAACTGGATGAGAAAGAGAGCATCAAACACATGTACATTTGAGTACTTCTACAAAAGATAAGTATTTTGAATGTATTATGCTAATCTACGTTAGCACACAAAATTTACCAAAAAGACATAGACAGAAGAGAAAGAAAGAAAAGAGAACTTTGTATTTTGGTAACTCTCTGGGAGTCATCTTTAACCTTGAATGTTATTAATAGATTCTACAACAATAGTCCCTTGAACTCGACATCATCATTAGCATTCAAGCATAGAGGTCAACATGAAATGCAGATAGAACGGACAAGAAGCTCAAATCCAACTAGAAAAAAAAGGAGAAAATGGTCATATTGTTATAAAGCGAAAGAAAGGAACAAAGGAATTAAAGAAGCACTTGTAGTATCATTGCGAATTTCCAACAATAATCTCCACGAGCACCACACTCAGGTAGACAACATATTATCTCCTGTGTAAGGAAGGAAACAAGCTAGAAGAAAACTAGCAATATTATAAAATAATTACTCCTAAATAGTGAATGCTTTTGTGTGAGCTCTAAAAAATAGAGAAATGAAGATGGTTAGATTTCTTATTTCGTTACTAGATAAAGCAAAGGCTTGGGCTGGGCTTCTCCTTTGTCCAAATTTTGGGCCTTAAAGTACACGTACAAGGATAAGTTAGTAAAAACACTCTTCATTTATTTGTATTTTTTGATTTTTTAACTCCAAAAAAATATTTACCATTACTTTTTTCATTTTCTTGGAGTTAAACCCTATAAAATATATTTGGCCATAAAAATTTTAAAAATAATAACAAAGAATTCACTTCAAATTACTCACAAAAAAATAAAATAATAAACAATCACAATTTATATTCCCGATCAAACACAACTCGAATTTTCAAATATCATTTATAATACCCACTAAATAAATGCACGTTACATGGATTTCTGCCGAATAATATGCCACATTACTTGTATTTTTGATCATTAACTCTAAAGAGACGTTTGATTACAAATTCTGAAGTTCAACTTGAAATATTTGAAAAATGGCTAATATCGATCATAAACTTTTTGCCGAATAATATTACACATTATTCCAATAAAGTAGTCAAACCGACCAAAACCTAACGAATAACACGTGTCATTCCATAACACGAGGGTAATATCGTCTTTTCACACAATCACCAATAACAAAAGAGCTCGTAACTACGAGCACAGGAATCGCCACTACAGTATAATAGAAACTGAAAGAGAAAAATTGGGGATTCTCCATTTCCTTCCAATTTCCGGCAAATTTCACGATCTCTTTCAATTTTTTTTTGATTTTTTTGGTGAATTTTGGAGGAGATTAGTGCATGTTGTAGATCAGGATGTTGTCGCTGCAAAGCGATCCACGGCAGTATCAGCAGCAGTTGTTGATTCCTAGGGTTTCACATGATGGTGATCCGAGAACTGATTCGTCGTTTCCGTTTTATGCTGAGTCGGGGCTGTCTTCGGTGAATATCAAGCCGGAGTTGTCTAGAGAAGGTAAAAAGTAAAGTGTATTTTGAGCTGGGTTTTAGTTTGATGTGTTTAGGTTTTAAAAAAACTGTTGAATTTTGGTGTTAGAGGGTAAGGTAAAGTATATTTTGAGCTGTGTGTGTGTCTGTGTGTTTTTGAATTTTTTAGTTAGTTAGATGTGTATAGTTTGGAATTGAGGTGTTTTGTGGTTGAAATTTCCGTGTTTATGTTGAATCCGGTGTTGAGAGGGTAAAGTAAAGTATATTTTGAGCTGTTTGTTTAGGTTAAAGTTTATTTTATGTTGAATTTCGATGTTAGAGGGTAAAGTAAAGTATATTTTGAGCTGTTTATGTTGTTTTGTTTTTTGAATTTTTTTAGTTAGTTAGATGTGTTTAGGTTTGGAATTGAGGTGTTTTGTGGTTGAAACTTATGTGTTTATGTTGAATTCTGTGTTGAGAGGGTAAAGTAAAGTATATTTCGAGCTGTTTGTTTAGTTTGATGTGTTTAGGTTAAGATTTATGGTTTTATGTTGAATTTCAATGTTAGAAGGTAAAGTAAGTATATTTTGAGCTGTTTAGGTTTGGAATTGAGTTGTTTTGTGGTTAGCAACTCTTTATGTTGAATTTGGTGTTGAGAGGGTAAAGAAAATTATGTTTTGAGCTGTTTAGGTTTTTGTGTTTTAAGTTTAGTTAGTTAGATGTGTTTAGGTTTGGAATTGAGGTGTTTTGTGTAAAAATTCTGTCCTTATAGTTGAATTCGGTGTTGAGAGGGTTTAATGAATTAGGAAGATGGTTTTTGAGTATTAGAGGCTATGTATATATATTTGTTTGAAGTGGGATTTTGTTTTTGATAATTGTGGTGTCTGGGCCAGCTTCTGTGCAACTTGATTAATTGCACGGATACCTGGTATCTCCAACTAGCAATAGAGTTATCCCTCTGACAAGGCCAGAATAGAGGAGAATGAATCCGATAGAAGTATGTGGAAATTGATTTGGGGGGGGGGGGGCAAGGAATCAGAAAGACAATTTTGAGTATTAGAGACTATATACATATGTGAAGTGTGATTTTTTCCCATTATAACCGTGCGAAGCGAGCTATCCTGTGCGCACCCTGGCTAATTCCAGAGTATACTTGCCACTTCTCACCAAGAATATGCACTAGGTAGTTCTGTCCACCAAGGCTAGGATAGATGAGAAGAGATTACCTAGAAGAGCGGAAATTGATTGGGAGGGATTTTTTCTTTTGTTTCGAAATTATGATGTTGTAAATTTAGTATTTGACTTGTTTTGATAAGGGTAACAAGCATGGGCTTGGGGTGACTAATGTCATTATTTAATGATATTAGTGTCCAACAATGACAGACTGTATTGTTAAATGCAACTATTAATAGCATAAAGTTGAGATCTTTGGACTTCCAGCTATTGGATAATTGAATGCTATATTTCTCAATGTTTAACCTACATGCATATAGTGCTATCCTTGTAGTCTTATAGGGAATATAGGAATATGTAAGTCGAAGCATAGATGAATTTGACAGTTGAATACAAATAATATTCGGAAATGCTAAATAGTCCAATAATATCCGGCTATGCCAAAGATCCCATATAAGATATAACATTTCTTTCTCTTTTTTTTAATAAAAAGAATGAAATAAGAATATTATTAACAAAACAACATTAATTAGCCCATATACAAAAAGTAGAAAATCTTACAAAATAGATGATTTTCTATGAAAACCACCCAATAATCTATACAAAAAGTAACTTCATGGTGCACCAAAAAGAAATAAGGGAAAAGAGGCTATATCTTTGGTGAACTGCATCTTTCTCTATTCCATCAAAAGCTCTTCTATTCCTCTCCCTCCATATGGTCTTATCAATGCTAAAGGTGCAAATTCACATGTCCTGCATCTCCTCCTCCGACTTCTACAAGCCCATTTAAACATTCTTTCTTTCACGGTTCTCGGCATTATACATTCAAAACTAAACGATCTCATCAGCTCTCCCACATAACAAAGATGGCCAACAATGTAAGAGCAAGTGATCTACGTCTACCCCTGTTTCTTTGACATGAAGCACCAACACTACTAGTAAGCTTTCTCTTCCTCAAGTTTGCTGCTGTCAAGATCAACCCCTCGTGCTAGCCAAGTGAAGCAGCACACCTTTCTTGGTTCGCTAGGGATCCATATCGAGGCATGTGGGAACACAATCTCCTCTCTCAAAAAAAGGAAAAGACTCCATTGCCCCCAGTTTGCCATTTCCAGACATCCTGAGAACCCATAGTAATGTTTTGAGAACCCATAGTAATGTTTTGCTGGTGGAGCAAACCAACCAAGTTTTGAAATAGTCTTGTAAGTTTCTGCTGAACTTCAAATCCCAAAAGATTCCATATGATATGAAATAAAAATATCACAAACTCTTTCGGGTGGCCCAGTGGTTTGGACTTGGGACTTCCATAATGGAGGTCTTAAGTTCGAAACCCCTTGGCAGGGTTTGTCTTCTGGGTTGAGCTTGTCACACCGGACTTGCCTAGTGCGGGTTACTTCTCCTGTGTGGTTTGCGAGCTATTGCATAGGAGGGGGGTTTTTACCCAGTGCGCTCCCAAAGGTAGCGGCTGCGGGTTGCCCTTGTCATAAAAAAAATATCATAAGATTGCAAGAAATTAACACAAGTTAATGTGAGAAAACTTGAATGCTATGTAGCGTGTTGTTTTGACTTTTGGTTGAGTTTCCTTTTCTATGGTGATGACACCGTTATTTGTGGTGGATCACATGTGACCATTTAGTATACTTGATTTCAAGGTTGGAGCTCCCTCGACTTTGATATCTGTTTTTCTCATTTTCTGTGCCACGTTGATCAGGACACACTTTTGACTCTTGGTCATCAGAAAAGCTTTATTAATGATAACATGCATTGCTAGTGCACTCACTCTCTCTCTACTATAGCTTTTGATATCTGTATTTCTTGTGCCACAGTTGATGAGGATACACTCTTAACTCTTGCTCATCAGAACTACAAAGCTGGAAACTATAAACAGGCTCTAGAGCATAGCAAGGCAGTTTATGAGAGGAATCCCCAGCGCACTGATAATCTCCTCCTTTTGGGGGCTATATATTATCAGGTATGGTTTATGGGCAGTGTTTTATACTCACAGCGCCTCCTGTATCTTGAATGTACTTATCCTCATTGATCTATGTAAAGAATTTAATTTTTCCTTGTTTTAGTTGCATGATTTTGATATGTGCATTGCCAAAAATGAAGAAGCCCTCCGCGTTAACCCACAGTTTGCTGAGTGCTATGGAAATATGGCAAATGCTTGGAAGGTATGGTTATAATAGTTCTTCTAGTTGCTAACTTTCACTTTTTGTGACTGAACATTGATATGGTTTGTTTGCCTAATATTATTTGCAGGAAAAGGACAACATCGATGTTGCAATACGCTATTATTTGATTGCAATAGAGGTTTGTATGCATATCTTATCCCAAGCTAGTATTTCTTTGTGTGATAACTCCATGCAGTCTGTGGAAATTTCCTGCATGTTGTAATAAAGTTGTTATTAGTTGAGTACTTGGTTAATATACTTGCATTTTATATAGAAATATTTTCTGTGTATATGCAAGGACTATTTTTTGATAAAGAGTAAAAGGAAAATAAAGAAGAATCGTTGCCTGAAATATGCTAATGATCCTCTTCTAATCCAAGGATTGCTCTAATGTCCTGAAGTTTTTTGTAAGGTTTTAAAGTTTGCTCAACTCTTTGGTGACTTCAGAACATTCCTCACCTACAATCCGAGGGTTGAAGCATGATTGACATTGAATCTAAAGGATCATATCATGCTATCTCAACCAGGTCTCATAAGAAAATACTAAAAAATCTTTTCATAGTGAGAGGAGGGAAGGCCTGCTACACATAACAATCAGCTGAAAAAACTCGATAATTTCCTCTCATTAATACACAGTCCAATAATAAAATCTTGCGTTGGTTTGGAAATGGGTCAAGGTATGAGGCCTTGGAATGCTGTTGCATGCACTATGTTGCATAAGTGGTGCATCTCAATTCTCAGACAGGAAACATTTAGAGAAGCTGGTGCCAACGAAGTTAGGGTTTGAGACAAGTAATTTTGGATTGTTGAGGTCTTGTTAGCTGTCCTGGGCCCTTTATCCCTTTGTGCTAAAGTGCCACTACTAGAAGCATGTAACAAGGCTTGTATCAAATGCAAAACGTCTATAAGTCACTTGTTCGTTATGTTATATTTTCTGGGGGTTTGGCTTTTAACCCTAAAAGTGACCTTTCTTTGTGGCTATGCTCCACAATTTGTTCAAAGAGGAATTTTCTGTCTGATAACAGGCTAATTCTCGGTGATATAAAAAACTCATACCTTTTCAAATAGAGCTAACAAGGATATGTAAGGAGCATCTGGTTATCGAAAAAAGAATATAGAATGGGTAATTTGGCTGGGAAATGAATATATACAGGTCAATTTGGATTCTAGAAATTCTTTGTTCTCCTTTCTTCTTTCCAAAACTGAAAGAATACCTTTCATTTTCCGACGTGATGGAAATCTCTCTTTCCCAAAAATTATGGCAATATGTTCCTCAACTATATATTTGCAAGTTTGACTTTTGGTTTGGAATCTTGATATAGCAGCAAAGGTGTTTGCTATAATATTAGTATGGTAAGGTGTTTGCTATAATATAACTATGGTTCATTATTGTTTGGACAACATAATTTAAGGTAATATTTTGGTTGCAGCTGCGTCCCAATTTTGCTGATGCTTGGTCAAATTTAGCTGGTGCGTATATGAGGAAAGGAAGGCTGAGTGAGGCAGCCCAATGTTGCCGTCAGGCTCTGGCTTTAAATCCTCGTCTGGTATTCAAGCTTACCTATTTATTTGGCTTCTTTTTAACAGTTCGGTTGATTTGCTTCTTGCTATGTTTCTCTCTTGACTTGTTTGTATTCTTTCCAGGTTGACGCACATAGCAATCTTGGGAATCTAATGAAAGCACAAGGTTTGGTGCAAGAGGTAAAACACTGGGTCTTTCATAACTTAATATTTTGTTTTGTTCTATCATTGATGGTGGGCTCTAAATGTATTTAATGAGTAGCTATAGGATGGTTGTGGACTTGAACTTTGAACAATGTCTGCACATATGTCTTGAGTGAGATCTACTCTGTATTCTCCAATTTTGTTATTCTTTGACAGGTATTTTGAGTCTTGAAGTGCAGTTCCTGTGCATTTGTGTTGGCTATAGATGCTTTGCTGGCTCTTGTTATGCTGGTTGATTTCTGTTGTCTTGATTATTAGTTTTCCGATAGGCATACAATTGTTATGTGGAGGCACTACGCATACAACCTACATTTGCTGTTGCATGGTCCAATCTTGCTAGCCTCTTCATGGATGCTGGTGATCTTAACAAGGCATTGCAGTACTACAAGGTCCGTAGTACCTTATATCGTAGTGTACATTATTAAATCAGAGATTTGGATTTGTTTTGATTTTGCCGCCTTTCTTTGTTTATTGGCAATTAAGTTGACTCACTACTTTGTGGTTTGAACTTCTCATATCCAGGAAGCTGTCAAGCTAAAACCAAATTTTTCAGATGCATATTTGAACCTGGGAAATGTGTATAAGGTAAGCCCTTCTGCATTGTGCTAATATGGTCGTTGTGCAAGTGCCTGGACAAGAATGTGAGAAATATGTGTATCTGCTTTGTATTTCCAGGCTCTGGGAATGCCACAGGAGGCCATTATGTGTTACCAGCGTGCTCTCCTTGTGCGACCAGACTATGCTATGGCATTTGGTAAGTGCACCTTTCTCAGTCTTAGCTTCATCTTCATTGCTATGAGGTTGCTTTTTACTGGGTGATTTTCAATACTTATAGATGCCTTTCTTTTAGTAAGTGTATTTATTGATGCACCCCCCACCCCCCCACCCCCCACCCCCACCCCCCACCCACACTCTCTGTCTGTTGACATGTATGTTATTCAGTGGCGTTGTAGCTCACGGTGCAATAAGCCTATTACTGAATTCCTCTTTATCTTTGGAGGAATGAATCTATAGGGTAGTAGTGCTTAATGATAATGATTAATCATTGTACAGCTCGTAAATATGTAAAAACTGTGCAGGAAACTTAGCTACTGTGTACTATGAACAAGGTAACCTGGAGATGGCCATGCTTAATTACAGGAGAGCGATAACCTGTGATGCTGGATTCTTGGAGGCATATAACAATCTGGTGGGCCTTTATTTCTTCTTCTACTGTGTAGTTCCAGTACAAAATTAACTACTTCTGTTAATTATCTATTCTCCCCACCCTGTTGTTTTAGGGTAATGCTCTGAAAGATGCTGGTAGGGTTGAAGAAGCAATTCATTACTATCGTGTAAGCTTTAATCACTTTTTGTGCGGATACTTGCTTTCCTTTTTCTCTATCGTGCTGTTTTCTTAATCTATCCGATTGGTGCTTGCAGCAATGCCTCTCACTTCAGCCTAACCATCCTCAAGCACTCACTAATCTTGGAAACATTTATATGGAGTGGTAGGGTTTACTTGTTTGAATTGATTTTCTTCTTTTGTTTTAACCCCCTTTGGGAGGACTGGAGATAATCAGATCAAGTAATCTTTAGAGTTGTAATTCCTGATTCTTTAGGAACATGATGAGTGCTGCTGCACAGTGTTACAAGGCAACTTTAGCTGTGACAACTGGGCTTTCAGCTCCTTTTAACAATTTAGCCATAATATACAAGCAGCAGGTACATGTTTATATGCAATTTTGAAGAAACAATAATTTTCGTCTCAGTGAAAGAAAAGCTGTACGGAGGGCTGTATGTGGTTGCAAAGATAGCTAGAAGTGATTCTTCTCTTGACAAATTAGTGCGTTCCCCTTGCAGAGTCTTGACCAGTCGAATGACTATTTTCTTTTGGTTAACTTACAGGGTAACTATGCAGATGCCATATCTTGCTACAATGAGGTACTCAGGGTTGATCCCATGGCAGCTGATGGACTAGTCAATAGAGGTAACACATTCAAGGAGATTGGTAGAGTTAATGAAGCTATTCAGGACTATATGCGAGCTATTACCATAAGACCAAATATGGCAGAGGCTCATGCAAATTTGGCTTCATCTTATAAGGACAGGTTCATTGCCTAGTTCGCAAGCTTCAAATAGTTGATAGTCCTTTCTCATGCGTTTTGTTTATGCCAATTTTGCTTGTTTGTAATGCTTTCATTCAATCTTCTGCAGTGGCAATGTGGAAGCAGCTATAAAAAGCTATAGACAAGCTTTGATGCTACGTCCTGACTTCCCCGAAGCAACTTGTAATCTTCTTCACACGCTACAGGTATCTTCACCCATCAGTTGCCAATGTTTTCTTGGGTGGGGTTATCAAAGAGTTCATGTATATTTTCTGCCTTTTTTAATGTCAGTGTGATAAACCTTACGTGCAAATATTAAGCTCATAAGATAATATTATCTGTTAATGGACTATATGCTTAAGATATCTTTCAAAAATTAAGTACTTCTATTTTGATGGCAGTGTAATATCTGTCTTATGCTCTTTTCTCCTTTGTTATAGTAAGTTTAATGTTGAGAGTTA